>JAXQQM020068269.1:0-74580 GCA_034641835.2 Pinus albicaulis | reverse complement strand
ATTTATTATTAGTTATGATATAACCATTATTATATACATTCATCATTATTAATCAAATTAATTCATTAAATTAAACTCTTATTAATCATCATTACTAATAAAATTTATTAATTAAATTAATTATAAATTTTTATAATCACAAACTATTAATTAGTAAAATTCTAGGAATTATAATTTATATCAATTAATATTACTTAAAAAAATTTCGGCATTAGGTTAGATTTAGATTTAATATATATATTTTTTGAGAAATATTTTTATTAGTTATTAGATGTTTTATATACTTCACTATTAGTATTAATAAATTAATGAAATTCTAGGATTAATATAAATTATTTAATATTATTAAAAATATTAAAATAAATAATTAAAATAGTAGTATTATTTATTATTAGTTATGATATACTATTATATATACAGTCATCAAATTTATTCATTGAATTAATTTATTAATTATTTTAAAATTATAATTAAACATTAAATAAAAATTAAATAATTTTCTAGATATTATTGTTGGTCGGCTTTTTAGAAAAATAATCTTCACTCTATAAATTTGTCCTAAGTCCCTCTTTCATTTCTTCATTCATTCGTCCTAAAGATGGATCTCCATGGAGATTCGAAATGTCGACATTTATTATCTGACACTGGAAAATATGTGTTCTTCCTCATCAAATGATAACCACAAAAGCTTGAAAACCAGAAATACAATTACAATTTTACAATTTTACATATATACAATTTCAATTACAATCATTTCACATTAATACAATTAAAATTTTACAAATATTTTACATACAATTAGAATTAGAATTACAATTACAATTACAATTTTACAATTTTACATACAATTACAATTACAATTACAGTTTTACAATTACAATTAGAATTACAATTACAATTTACAATTTCACATACAATTACAATTAAAATTAAAATTAAAATTACAATTACAATTACAATTTTACAATTTTACATACAATTACAATTACAATTATAATTACAAATACAATTTTACAAATTTATATATATACAATTACAATTAAAATTACAATTACAATCATTTCACAATAAATTAAATATTACAAATTACAATTTAAGTAATTTTACTTACAATTAAAATTAAAAATTTTCAATTACAAATCACGACATAATATTTAATAAATATCATGATTTAATATTAAAAATAAACATCACGATCATGATAACCATCGTACAAACGTCATATTGACTAAAAAACACATTCAAATTCGCTAACATCATCTAATCATCGTGATCATGATCATCTAACAAAACACAAGCATTGTATGACATCATCACAACACAAACATCAAATATACATCTCATGTCAAATAAATGCTATCACATACACATCTATCTACAAGCTGTGCATTAAATGAACATATCTAACATGACCTAACAATATACACATCATGATGATCACCAACATGTAAATTAAGTACAACTGCAACATGAAGATAAAATACATGGACTATATATATATATATATATATATATATACAACTATAATATAAATGTCAAATATTAGCTGGTGGTACATCATCAATAGTAGTACTATTCGAGGCCTGCTCAGTCAATGGTGCATCCTCGAAAGCTTAGATAGATGTCGATCATCACGTGCCTACTGATCTGGTGGTGCCTCAAGCTGATCAGGATCAGCTTCCTTCTCATGATGACTTGAAATGGATAGTCCAGCTTGCTCATGATCATGAGTACTTCTGGATGTTGCAGGCTGCTGATCATGATGAATCGAGGTGGATGGTCCAGCATACTCATAATCATGAATGTTGGATGCCACAGGTTGAGAAGACTGACTCGACGTGGATGGTACAACCTGCTCATGATCACGACTGCTGGTCGATGCTGTAGGCTGCTCATCTACGATGCGAAGTGAACGATGATCACTCCCCTGATCGTGATCATCAGATGATGTGTCGTTGCTCGACTGTTGATGTACTGCGTCTCAACCACGCCTACATCAAAGCGCCCTCCCCAACTGCACCACTAAGCTGGTAGCCCCTACGACATGCTGCATTAGGGTCAACACATCACATGGCATGCCTCTCCACATCAGTATCAACCTATCATCGGCATGTATCTCTATCATAGTGGCCAATCTGAATCCCTCCTCCACAAGAAGTCCATAGAGTTGGTCGCCCAACTCCATCCTAAATCTAGTTTCAAGCCTACGCCTCACACCAGCCGATACCTTCGCAACATGAGGACCAGGTCTGTCTGCACCACCCTGATCCTCAGTATCTGCCATCTCTTGATCGTCATCAGGATATACAATTGGATCATTTGCTGGCGGTGGAATCTCATCGCCATCAAATGACCCAATGTCTGCAAAATATATATAAGTACACAACAATAATTAGACAATTTCATTAAATAGTTTAATAAAAACAAGTTAAAGAACAAGTTAGAATAAATTTAAAGAAAACACTAATATTACCTATATCATCCGGCGGCTTATCATCTGTGAAGAGGATGTTGGCACACCCTCACCAATCCAAACCATCATACAGATAGGGGACCAGAACGAAGGTCTGATCATCAAAACTGGCTAGCAACTCCAGTGCATCATGCGATATCCTCATGGAAAGTCTGACTCACCCCTCTTGGGCATCATTTGTCCGCACATTTGCATCCATACATGCAGCATCGACCTATGAGGCTGTCGAAAAAAAGTTGTCCTTGTCTCTGCAAACCTCTCAAAAAATAAAAAAAATAGCTCTAAAGAAAAAGGAAAGTTCACCCTCCCTTGTGCCTGAGCACGACATCTATCTAAAGCTGCACAAAACTGCCGCAAAAAAATCGCAAACAACCTCACAAGTCGTGGTGCCTGTAATAAAGAATCAAAAGAAAATAAAAGCGGGCAACTAATGCTTTGCCCATCACTGGTATGGTGTGCATTGGTAGAAATCAGTAGTGAGAGGCTCTTCACCTCCTCTCCACCAAATGAAGCAATCCATAACTGACCACCAAAGACTTGAAAAATCTGCAGGAGACAATATATCGGTGCTAATGTATCTCTGGGAGTACACCAACTGAATCCCTACTGCATAGCCAACAAGGACCTCTGGGAACGAGGGAAAATCCTTCCCTCTCCTCGATAGGCCAGTAATTAAATAGATGTCCTCAGCAGTGGGTGCGTACAACAAGTTAGGACCAACCTGAAAACCCTGTTGGTGGGCATTCCACCTAAAGATAAGTTTTTTCAATAACCCACCATTGGCCTTCAGGGATGTAGCCTCCTTATAGAACTTGAGGAGGCATACCTCCCTTAGGAGCACCTGGGTGGCTTTTGTAATAGGGCGAGGGTACATATCTCTCTCCCTCTCTCATTCCTCTCACAGGTGAACCACGTTATATTGGTCTGCCATATGTTGATGTTGTTCCCTCTCTTCTCTCATTTGACGTTGCTGAATGATTGACATATTAAATACAATTTTTTTATTAAATGAGACATGTATTTAGAAATATATATATATATATATATTTTTGAAAAAAGAAAAGAAAACGTAGTTGGTGCGGCCAAAAACACAAGCATGCATCGGTACGGGTGCGTCTGTTTTTATTACGCACAAGCTGTGGTGCGCTTGGAAATTTTCAGCACACTACACATCATGACCTGTATTTTCTCAAGTGGTGCGTTAACTAAACTATCCAGCTCGGGGCAGATAATTTCGTCAACGCATCGCCAAACATCAGCTAGTGGTCAATAGTGCGGTCGTTTAACCGATTGCACTGTTGACTATGAACAAATTTGGGAGGGTGGTGTGATGACCTAAATACTCGCCCCGGGGCAGATAGTTTTTCAGTGCATTGCCCTCCTGGCATCATTACATGGTCAACATTGTGGTGGTATAACCGACCGCACCGTTGACTATGTACCAGTATCGAGAGGGCGGTGCACTGACCAAACTATGTGCCCCAGGGCATATAGTTTAGGAAGTGCACTGCCCTCCTGACATCACTACATAGTCAACGATGTGGTCATTTACATGACTGAAATGTTGACTATGTTCAAGTTTGGGAGGGCGGTGCACTGACCAAAATATCTGCCCCAGGGCGCATATTTCAGTCAACGCATCGTCGTCCTGCACTTGGACATGGTCAACGGTGTGGTCGGGTAACCGACTGCACCTCAATTTATGTAAATTTAAAAAAGGCATGGTGCGTCATTTCGGTACCACCCCAGAACGAGTGGGGATACCGTTAGCACTGGTCACGGTGCAACTTGTAAATTTACAGGCAACACCATGAACTAGTGCAAGCAGAATGGCTCGAGCGCATCGCGCGAGAATTTTTATTTATTTATTTAAGTAGGTGAATTTTAAGTTATTTTACAAAAATAATTAGCTAAAAGGTTTAATTATGGAAAAACAAGTAAAATACCTATACATTTGGGTGTCAAGGAGGCATATTTGATGTAGAATTTCCAAAACTAAATTTTCCCACCATTTTGCAAAAGTCGAAATGGAGATGGTGGGAAATGGAAAATAGCAATGCGTGCAATGGGAGCAACGATGGAAGGGTGCCTCAGACAAGGTAAATTTTCACCAGTACTTGAGAGCTCTGGAGCACTAAAAAGTGAAAAATGTGGATTGTTGTCCGTAATTTTTTTTTTAACACTGTTCCGGTGCACGGGTTTTTGAGGCGCACCAGGTGCTTTCTTACAACCGCATCGGGTTATTTCAGTTTTGGCGTAGGTTTTTAGGATGCACCAGGGTCGAATATGTGTATATCACTGATGCGCTACAGTAATTAGATGCACCAGGCGGGTTTTCACCGAGCGCACCATGTTCTAGTGTGCCAATTTGTAGTATGCATCGGTGGTTTCTCTAGTCGAACGCACTGGACAAAAAAAATCTGCAAAAACCTCCACCCGCCAACCTCCTATAGTATCCTTCGCTAAAAAAAGATGTATGGGATATTTTTATAAGGGGTTCCTCAAAAACATCTGCTAGAGGGTCTTTTCCTTGTAGTGTATAGACCAACTTCCTTTCTAGATTAATATTAAACATTTCCTTTTCTTCCTTTTTAGTTTTATTTTTCAAGCATTAAAATTCTTCTTTAAGTGAAGCTACTTTCTTATCTTCTCATAAAACTACAAAACATAAAAAAATATTAAAATCCCTTCTTGTTTCTATTTTCATCTTTAGATCAGTTAAAAATATAATTCTCATTAGAGTTTTGATAGTTAAAATTAGACTTCATCATTTCTTAGTTTCTTAATTTCATTTAAACATTCAAGATAAATACAAAATCGAAATAAATATATAAAATAAAACACAACGAATTAAGAAATAAAATGCTTTTAGCATATATAGTGCACCTGCACTTCATAATATTACTAACTCTAGTCGATAATTTATGATAGCAATTTAAGACATTAAATTGACTAAACATGTAGTATCCATGTTACCAAATCCTTTCCATAAAAATTCCTTATATCGATCTTTGGAATATGATGGGTCTTAAATATAATGTTATATTCTATGAAATCATTATTAACATTTCTTTTTTTATCATCATGAGTTTCATCTAATAACTTTTCGCCATTAGGAAGCCTTTCTTGTAGCAACTTTGTTAAACCTTCCTTCAAACCTTCCATGTCTTCTTTTAAACCATTCTTGTCTTCTTTTAAACCATTCATGTCACCATTTAAACCATCCATGTCACATTTTAAACAATCCATGTTGCATTTTAAACCATCCATGTCATCTTTGGTTGCTCTTAATGAGAGCGAAATTTTTTTCACTTGGTCCCGTAATTTTGATATATCATGTTGCAATTCTTCCTCTTCATTCGTCATAGTAGAGATTTTTGAGGGATCAATGGGTGTGGAATTATTTCTTTTGGGAGTAATTTAGAAATCAATACTGATATATATGCTTCAATATGCCCTTGGAATCACTTTAAACTAATTTTTCAAATAAAAGTTATGCAATTTTAATAAAATACACACCTTTTTCTTTTTTCTAGGAGCTTGATCTTGCAATGCCTGTAACTTCGGATCTCCAAGATCTGAAGTTTGGTACTTTTGTATCCCTATGAATATAGTTTCCAATTCCACCAGTCATACAAATATTGGATTCTTCAATATAGAGTTATGTCAAATATCCCACGATGACTTGATTATGGACTTGTTCAGTAGAGAGAAGTTGTACGGGATGCCACGTGTCAATGTTTCAATATTTGGCTCTGAAACTGATATAGAATAAACCAAATTCCATGCACGTTTTTACTCTTTTTATATAATTGAAATCCGATGTCTAAAACGGAAGTTATGACGATTTTCCCTAGGTCGCCCGTTTGAGAGGAAATTATGGAGCCTTCAAAAACCCTAACTTCCTTGGATCATATCTCCAAAAATATAGTGAACCAAGATCTAAAATTCGTACAATAGGTTCAATAATATTTCGGCTCCACGTGGTTGCAATTTCAGCTTCTGAATCTTCGTAGAAAAAAGTTTACAGCAAAAATTCCAAGATGTATTTTTTGAAGAAGTGAAACCCTAGAATCCAAAGCTCTGATACCAAATGTTATGCAACCAGTTCAAAAAATAGAATAAAAGATAGATCAATGAATTAAAAATTATTTTCTTTGAGGGGGAAAACTCCTTTACATTACATAAATGAACAATTCTTGGATGATTCAAATGAAAAAACCTCCTTTCTTTATTTAGGAAGCTAAGGGGTCACAATATAATTAGAGTCGACATAATGTAAGGGAAAAATAAATAAAAATAGTGGGATTCTAAGGGGAAAAATAATAACAATATGGGGACTTCATGGGAACAACAATAAAAATAATGGGGAATACATTAACAATAAAAATGAGGGGATACACTAGTATTATAGGGAACTAACATCATGCTTCTCTAAGTTGGGACAATTTGTGGTGCCTAGACAATGCTTTTATGGTCTTGGATCCTTTAATTCCCTACCTCTACTATAATATAGTAATTCAATTGGGTCTAAGAACTACTTGGCGATTTGCGCTGTTGGTCTACTCTTTTTTCAAACAAAAAAGAAAAAACAAAACAAAACACTTTCATTATGGAAATAAAGAAAGTACATCATCATGTTCGACTTACACAATTGGTCTACTCTACCAATTTTAAAAGAGAAAGGAAAATCCTTGAAGCATGAGTTCCATTTTTTATAGATAATAATATTTTTCACTAAATTCATCACTAATTTGTTTTATCTTACATTGTCATCCATGTTATTACTACCAATTTTGATGCACAAATTAAAACTAGGCAAAATTTGTTCAAAGAAAACTTGAACATTTCAAGAGCCTATAATACATTAGGGTGATGCTCTATACTTAAGTAATAGACTAACAAAATATCAACCATGTTTTTATGAGAGGAAGAGGTCTAGGAGAAAAAGAAGGATAAATCAGGATAACAGAGGCCTCAAAAAGGTCCAACCATCCTTCCATCATAGATAAGCATTCCACTATTTCCTGGCTCAATTCCCACACAAGAGAAAACAAAGAACAGAAAGAAGAAGTTGCTGCCAAACATTGTCGGGGCCAGAAAGAAGATGATGATGATGATCCTACTAAGGTTGTTTTTGTGACTCATTCCTTTACGACTCTGCTCTTCAAGATAGAAAATTGGTTTAGGTTTTTAATTTATTTTTAGCCTCTCGCTATATGTCCTCTTATAGCTTATTTTATAAGTTCTAACAGTAGCTACTGAAGGAGCACTACCATCCAACCCAATGTTTTTTATACTATATAAATTTGAAAATTTAATCAACTAGATCACATTTGGAAGAAAAAAGAATAATAAATTATAATAGTAAAATACATAAAACATGCCCTTCTTTTGAGTTTAAAATTCCATACATTAGTTTCCTTTTATGCAATCATGAAATCCGTGAGGCAGTAAAACCTTCAAGATCCAGGTCTTGTCTTCATTGAGGTCCATTGATACCATGACGTTTTCAAGAACACGCAAATATTAGATGATGAAAGCACTGAATTGAATACATTTTCACGATATAGAAAGAAAACCCAATACCCTTCTGAATTTCCAAAGGAACTACCAAGTTTTGAGGGGTTGTGGGAAGTGGTTTGACAAGCTCAAAATAAATATTTTTGTCAAAATATGGAAAATTTCCTCAGGAAAATTCCATTTCCATGATATTCCTAAAGTTTTGGACAGGAATAAATCTGCAAAAAGAGGAGGAATATGTTGGAGGATCAGAAGCTGCAAACATTGAGATCATGCTACCCCTGTCACTAACACTGGCATTAGTACTAGGAGTTCTTTGAAGTCCTTCAAAAGATATTGGAGTGGGTGGTTTGTAGATGGGTAAGACCTCCTCTAGCATATTCAATTGTTTGAAATATGTTAAGAGAAAAACTTAACCCTACTCTTGGGAGGAGTGGAACTGAGATACTTGAGACATTTTAGTTTTTTGAAGGATAAAATTTTCTCGAAAAAGAAGATATTGTTTGAGCCAAGAATATATATTTAATCTCATAATTTTCTAGTCTAACCAAATACTTTCCTGAGCTAAGACTTTTTTTAGTATTCAGTAGATTTGAAACTCTGGAATCCCAGAAGGAGATAATTTTTTCTAATCCTAATCATTTTCATTTTTGTAGAGCATGGGGTCCATTTTCTGTTTTTAGCCCAACAGTTACTGGAAAGAAAATCCAAGAGACCCACTTTGGAATTTTCTAGGCTAAGTAAAGTCTTTTCTGAGCTGAGACTTGTCTTTAGTACTAAAGAGATTTAAACTTTGGAATCCCAACTGGATATAGTTTTTTTTATTCTTGATATTTTCCATTTTTGTAGCTCATGGGGTCCATTTTATATTTCTAGCCCAACATTACAGGAAATAAAAGCCAAGATACCCACTTCATAATTGTATTTTTGTGAAGGAGAAGATTGCAGAGGGTTTTAACCTATCATGGGGTTAATTTTTCTTTCCTAGCACAGGAAACGGAGAAAAGAAAAGCTAATTTGATGTCAGAGTAATGGCTTTGCAAATAAAGTAGTAAGGAATACAATAGACTAAAAAAAAAGATCAAAAACCATCTTTGTATAATCTTCAATGATGAAGTAATGATGCATTCAAAATTTCAAACTAGTGGGTTTAGCTAACATTCTCCAAGCCATCATGGAAAAAGTCAAGATTTTCACATGCATTTATCCATTGCTACCTCACCAAATATAAGGAGGAGCATAGAAAGACATGGAAAGTAGAACCAGAGTGCTTAATTTCGACAGGGACATGTCCTTGAATGCAATTTTTAACTTATCTTTGTAGAAAAAATAAATAACATAGATTTCACCAGTGTTATTCTTTCTATTTGGGTCTAATTCCACTTATTTTACGACATTGAAAACAATACAATATTAACATTGTGAAATTTCAATTCCAATTTGTGACAATGAAGATGTTCAAGATGCAAGACACCTTAGGAACTCCATTTTAATAAATTTCAAGAAAGTCCCAATAAAATCCAAGAACAACATATACTCTTATTTATATGGAAAAAATAGTCATGCCTAATTGTTTCATATTCTACCTCAATTATTGGAATTTCTTCACAACCCATATTTTCTAGATAATATTTTTCAAAAAAATGACCAAAACAGTAAGTTATGAAATTTCATGTTAATTTCCACTAATTGGAAATCATGAAATCATGATGGTCTTAAATGGATGAATAGACATCATGAAGTTCCCAAGTCTACAAAAGAGGATCAAGACAATAATTCGATTGTGGCAAAATTCAACTACAATGAGTTTAGACCTGAGTGTGGATTTCTTTAATCACCTCCATGGTGTGAACACTGTGATATTGTGAGCTCATTGCTCAAATGATAAGGAATATGCTATATGAAAATAAATCTTTTCCAAGGGAAAAATGTGGTGCCACCTAGAAGAGAAACAAATGAAGAATATTTATTTTGAAAATTCAGCGTTGTTCTGAAGATTAAAATACTATGAACAATATACCTTGACAGACTATTAAGTACACATTTCAGACTACGTAAGGCTACTTAAAAAATTTATAAAGTGGCTTACCCAGAAAAAGATCTTCTATAAAGACTCAAAGAACAGTCAATCAACCAGTTCCATGATGGCCAACGTATTCAATATTGCTTCATAATTTTCCACCAGTGAAGATAATTTTTTAGCATAGCATTGATTGCACGACAATTTCTCATTGACAGGGTGTAATAAAAAGGGGATCTATAATCAGATTAAATTATAATTTTCCTTAGAAATGTGTCAACTTTAAAATAACTAATATTTTTTATATTTCCTTAATCCATCATAACATATAGTTAAATTTGCATTGAGTAAGAAAATTATAAGATTCACTACCCAATGAAGCTATGGCTTACAACTTGTCATTTAAAAACATTGAGTGCTATATGGAGGAGAGGCATGGTCTTGAAAGAAATCACTAAAAAACTAACTAAAGCTTACCCTTACTCAACATGCAGGATCATGTGGTAGAAGGGTGTTGTAGCAAAATTTTAAAATAGGTAGGTAAGAATTCTAGTACAAAAAATAAGTAGCCAGATATTGTCTGAACTGAAACTAGACATAACCTTGTTGATCTGATAAAGATGTATATTGGCGTAATTACACCTCTAAAATCCATGAGTGTACATCCACGAAAACTAAATTTATATAAAAATCTACAGCTACAACATCAAGAACAGAGATTGGCTCGAGGAGAGTGTGGTTAAACCTCCCATGACTAGCATTATGGTGCCCATCTTAAGAAGATACCATGTTTCAACAGACAATGCACACAACCATTGGGTTGTGCTGTAAAAAGAAAGAACCATGGGCCAGAAGATGGGGCTCTATGATCCTTATCCATTTAGTTGAACTTGAAAGCATAAAACCCTCCCCATATTTGTTGTCCTCAGAGGTGCCAAATGGGTCCACACTTTATTCAAAATATAAAGGCCCAAAAGTAAAATGTTTCAAGACATTGGGGCTCATTTTATTGATGAGGTCGACAAAATATTCAGTCATTTTCTTGGGGCCTATTCTGGTTATGGTGAGTCCCACCTAAATTTCATGTCTCAATAAGAAATGAGGATGGATTCAAGTTCCAAGTGATTTTGGTGGAATAGGTACTTCTTAAACCTAGCATGGGGGCACCTATGTTTAAAGGAAGTTGATGATGTGTGTCACTGTTGTGCAGGGCCCAGTCTTGGGGTGTGTTTCTTGAAATAATCACTGAATAAAAAATTATAACACTCCATAGAAGCACTAGCATGTGATAAATTGGAGGTTCTTGAACTTGCATTTCAATGACACTACATCCTCCTTGCTCATATATACCATCAACATGGTGTTATCATTCTGGAAAAACCATCCCTTATACAATTCCCTCTTAGAAATTTGACCATCATTCCTTTTGAATTTAAGTGGTATCAATCAACCTTGTCATCCACCAAGGAATATTTGAGCCAGTTGATATTCCTCAAGCTGATCATATTATAAGGATTCTTACCCTGTTGAGAATGCATCAAACATCCAAAATGAAAATCCAAGGATTGCTCAATCTGTTCATGTTCTTCCATGGTAAGGGTCCTTTTTTGGACCTTAGTGAACCAAACATATAACGCACAGTGGATTTGAGCACGTTTTCTTCTTGTAGTTGAAGTTTCTATAAATATAAACCTTCCTTAAGCAATTCCAACTTCCCTTTCAAATAAATTCTAATTGAGGGTTGGGTTACCGATGTCTTTCTCATTGAACATTTAAGATGTTGAAACTTCAAGATGACTAATTGTTCATGTTTTTGTGTCCTAGATGAGTATTTTAGTTTTTTTCAATAGTCCAACATTTTCTAAGTACACTTTTGTAGTTATTGTTTAACTGTTTCCATTTAAGTTGGAGTTTCCTCATATAATACAGTTCCGACAACTAAACCACAATAAAGTTACTATGGTTTTATATAAACATAATCAAGATGTAACAAGAATGTGTAATTCAGTGGAATAAGTGCTCCGTGGAAAAATAAAAGCATTGCATAAGTAGAATCATTACTTCATTTCAGTTTGGATCCTCCCTGAGGGTGTATTAGTGACCTATGTTCACATTATATATACAAAGAGGATAAGTATGGTGATCATTTAATGTAATGTGATCTAGTTCTACAATGTTAATTTTTATTAAATAAGTCCCATTAGGTAGTTAGTATTAAATAAATGTAACGTGGCTTCGTAAAGAAGGAAAACTAGGTATTTAAAATTTCATGATAATAATGAGAATAAGTCCTTATGTGATCATGTACTAAATGGCTCCTCATTCAAAGGATTCCCCCTCAAAGTGACAAGTGAAGAATATTCGATACCTCCATAAAAGGACCCTATAAGGTGTTTCCCTACCTAAATTTTATCTTGACATATTATGTATTGAAGTATTTCTAAACCATTATTGTAAATATTTTGTTTGATTTCATTTTTAGGTCTAAGGTACACTACTAGTGGTATCAGAGCACTTTCCAAGGAACAATCGAGAAATATATTTCTACCTGCTTTTTTGCATATTTGAGCCATGAAAAACATATCAGTTTCTAAGTGTTTTCCTGCATAATTACACAAACTAATAACATATCTGTATTCTCCTCACAAAAATAAATGATTTCAAGGGAAAAAAATTCTCAAACTCGAGCTTGAATGAAGGAGGTATTGCAGTTTGTAATCTGCTTCCTTTTAGGGCTTTCAATGATGGCCTTAGATATTGCATAGTGTATATATTTTGATAAATCCCTTAGATTGTAGCCAGAAAAACACCACTTGACAAAATATCCAGGGCTTTAATTTGGTATAATATATTGCGAATCAATATTGACCATGATATATCCCTTTACAATTTTATTCTCCCACACCCTAGTGGAACCAACAAATGGACTTCATGGAAGTTTTCAAATGGCACATACATGTAAATCCAGGTGCCACCAACAGCTATCTAGCTAGTGATTAGGATAAATGGGTTTTATGTCATGCACTAGTGGAATATTTTCCTCACATGACACAAAATTATAATTATTTTTGTGAACCAACGCTTAGATAGAAGCCTTGGGTCTTAACATTGAAAGTTATCAAGGTAGATAAAAACCATGCAAAGGATGTTCTTGATACAGAAGATATACTGAGGATTTTACTTCTGAGATGTATTTGTGAAGAATGTATACGACTCCTGGCCTTATGTGATGCCCAAGTGTCCAAGTTTTTAAAATATGGGTTTAATGAACCACTTTAGAATATAACCTAAGGAAAGAATTATGATACAATCATTTTCTACGAACGAAAGAATAACGTGGATATAATATATTCATGTAAAAACACAATTACTACAAGTTAAGGACACAAAAAGGGCGATCGGTTTGTTATTCTTCATTTTCCATATGTCTACAATGAGTTTAAAACATAGTGTGAAATGTGTTACATTCTCTTTCAAATAAACTACATGATAAAGCAAGGTTCTATGAGGATTTTAGATCAAATTTTACATTCTACAAAGTACCTTTGGGAAAGACGAACAAGAAATTGTTAATACATTTGATCCTTTAAATGTGAACCATGAAAGAGTGGAATTTAAAGGCAAGTATAATGTTACAATAAATAATCTCCCTTATTTTCCATTAAAGAGTGGTTCAAATGCTTTTGGGAACTTGAATTATCTTGATCTCTTTCTCAGTGTAGGTGTTTTATATATTGATGCTCTATCACACAAAACTGATGGAAATTATTGCAATAAAAATGTAGTAACTCTTGATAGAAGATTAAACAATGAAATTGGAGTGCAAGATTTAGATGATTATGGAAAGGCATCATGACAAGAAAACTCCACAGTTATTGAAAGAGTTTGTAGAAACTTCACTCACAAATAAATGAAAGGGGCTTGCAGCAACGAGTATGTTTTTATATGTGCACTTAATTATATCATTGGGATTTAAGAACTCATATTCATTTCGTTTTTGGTCATGATAAAGATTCTTTCATACAAGAATTTATACCATTATCTATTCCTATTTGGGATAATTACTAAGCACATAGTAGAAAGGAGACTGTTTTTTTGAGGTAACGAGACTCTAGGGTTTTCACATGCTCCTGAGATTGGCACATGTCCCCAAGTTGGGGCCAAATGTTGTCACCTCAAATCATATGCTCAACCAAATAACAATATGTATGTATCTGATAGGGATTAATAGCAACAATAGTTAATGCAAGGTTGGATAAAAATATTTAGAAACAAATGGGTTCAAATCATAGGCTAGGATAGGAAAAGTGTTGATTGCATAAAGGATTAGGATGTTGTTAGAATACTTCTAAAAATGATGCAGACATTTTATAGATGGGAATGAAATCTATTTTGTGGGTGATGATATTCTTGATGTCACGTTGAAAGTCTTATATGTTGTATTATGTCACCATGTTGTCTATGATAATGATGTTATATCCTTAGTTGTGGAATACATGAACTATGGCTCTCTTGCAAATATGATTGAGAAAGCAAAGAAACTATTTTTTAACCCTATCTTGTTGTTGTCTATAAACAAGTTGTTGAAGGTTTGGTGTATTTTCACCATGAATGACATACAATTCACAGGGATATTAAACCATGAAATTTATTGGTGAATCATCAAGGTGAAGAAAATATCACATAAATTGGTGTTTGTGCAGTTTTTGAAAACTCTATGGAACAATGTGACACATTTGTTGGCACTTATAAATATATAGCACCAAAGTGTATCCGTGGAAATGTATATGGGTATTACAATGGTATCTGAAGATTGAGACCTGTTATATTAGAGTGTGCAATAGGCCACTTCCTTCTACTCCACCATATCATTTTTATCTATAATTTTGTATATTGATACTCTAATGGTATGATAGAAGAGCACCCATCAAAATTAATACACTCGGTACCAAAAGGGGTACTAGTAGAGTGCAATTTAAGACTTGTTTTAGAATCCAAAACTGATGTTGGTAAGAATATTTTTGGTTATACATATATACACTTGAAATACATGTAATGAATAGGGCCAACACTTGTCTAAACTAAACTTGGTTTATTTAATTTTCATTTGCTTCGAAGGAAGAGGGCTATCCTATCACTGACATAAAGTAGGAACTGGTGGATTGAATGCTCAGTCAAGGAGGCTCTACATGGGTTTATAAAGTTGGTGCATATGACGGAATGAGGTGGCATATTTTTTTGTAATAGTAGAGAAGTTTGGTTCACAAACCAACTGACCATATTTCATTTGGATATATTATTTAGTGTACCCACCTCCATGTGTATTTTTGATATGCCATTAATCCTAGAGAAACAAAATTTCATATTTTTGGTTCAGTACAGGGGCATTGCAATCATTTGAAAGGTGGGATGTAACGATAAAGTAGTTTAGGTACAAGTTAAGGGCATTACCTGGGCCAGCTTGAGGTAGTTCCACTTAAATAATTGTTGACCATTACACCAAGAATATAAAATAAGTGAAGGATCCTTGCATACTTTGTTGCGGTTTGCGCTAATTATGAGAAATGTTTGTATTCTGAGGCTTGGTATTTCTACCAGCCAGTTTCGTAAAGGCGCTTGGATTGTGAATAAGAAGTTTAACCAGCAATTCAAGTACAATACTCGCTTGTTGAGGGATGATCATAATTGTTATAACATAATTTATCACCTCTAAATACTTTATGACTTATGTATTGGCCTTGGGCAACCCTTCCATTCAGATTTGATCACACTTCTTAAAAAACACTATTTTGAAATCCATACGCAACTTTGCCCAGTTTTTTCCACGTGCACACACGGGTCCATCCATAGCTGACCCACGTATGCTATTTAAAATATTAAAAAATATAAAAAATACCTAATAATGAGGTGGGGTTTATGGGTTTTTCCTGTAACTTAACTACCCCAGCCTGTGGCCTAACTATTCCCCAACTGAAAAAAACTGATTTGAGGAAGTATAAATACACCTCAAGGGAATGGCCTAAGGGAGGAGAGAGAGAATGATATTGATATTATAGTCTGTTATAGCCCTAATCAAGTCTGATATTTCCCTGTGCCTCTTGCACTTCCCAGGTTTAGGAAACCCTTGTTTCCTTGTGATGTTCACCCCCACTCTATGTGATGTCCTTTGTGCACCCTTTATGGAAGAAGCTTTGTGAGGCTAGGGCTGGACGGATCCAGAGGTTGGTTTTGCTTGGAGCCATGGCAGATCTCAAGTGATTTCTCCACTTTTGATTTACATATTATCAATTAAAGAAGCTCTGTCCCGTTCCTAATGTATTTGTGTTATATGTGTCCTATACATGTTGAATGATCTTGTAATGGTTTATTTCATGTTATTTTCATAAGATTATATATGCTAACATGCTGACATATAGCACATATATGTTGTGCAACTAGTTTGTTTGCTTTGTCTTGATTGATTTGCAGGTTCTGAAGCACGAGGAGTAGCAGAGGGTTTTCACCCTGCAGGATTGACCCCAAACGTAGGACAAACGGGTAATGTCGTATATCATCAATTTTATAGTTAAAGCATTAAAACTGATAATTACAGTGCTTCTTGTGATGATATGCCATCCGCTCTATTAGGTCCTTCAACCCATACCTTAGGGTAGCTTTTCCCGTAACAGAACTTGCGACTCTGCTGGGGATTACATCTGTGTAATTCCTGATTTGGTGTTGAACCTTAGTTAAGGCGAGGGGGTGAATCAGTTTAACACATTCATGATATTTTAAAATTTCTATTAAACCTTATTTACACCTTCATTTCATATCCAACTTAATATGTGAGTAATCTTAGAATGTGAGCAGCAAGTATTAATATAATATAACAGAAGACTTAATATGAGAGCAGCAGGTATTAAGCAGATGATATAAATCAGATCAACACATAAACATCATGCACAGAGACACCAGATATAAGTGGAAACCCATAAAGGGAGAAAACCACATCTTATTATTGTTGTGATGCAAAGGCAAGCTCCAACTCCCTCTCACCACTTTTTTCTGTAGGCACCAACCTACAGGAGGCTCTATCCTCAATTCTGCAAGCTACAACTTGCAAGGAAGCACCAACTCCCTTCAATTTTCTGCAGGCACCAACCTACAGGAGGCTCCAACCTCAGTCAGCTACAACTGACAACTATCAAGCTGCAACTTGATAGGGAAGCTCCAACTTCCTCAGTTTATCAAACTAAATGTTTGCTGATTTATCTCAGATATCAGCTCTGTTCTGTAGCTTCTCTTTCTGCTCTTCTTTTCTTAATCTTCTCTGCCTTACACTTCTATACTCTGCCTTCACAATATTTGCTCTCTCTAACGTTTTTTTTTTTTTTTGTGCATATCAATGTGATATTATATATAGAGTTCCTCACATGACTGTTTGTATTTCATAAAGAATTTGGAGTGAACAGTCATGACTCTTTGGCTTATGTCTTCTTATTCCTTTATCCAACTCATTTTTAAAATTACCACAATATGTACAAATTTCCATGCTATAGTGGGATTTTGTCTTTTCTTTAGGATACTTTCCTTTGCATCACAAACAATATAAACAACCAAAATTTTTACATTCTCAGTTACACATTTCAATATCACTCAGCTCTTCTTCTGAACTTTGGCTTTACTGGATTTTGTCTTTTTCTACTGCTGTTAAGAAACTGTTCTGCATACTCTTTGTTTACTGTCATCTGCATAATTCACCTGTTCACTGCACTTTTGAATCCCTTTGCTGTACATCTTCCTGTTAACCGAACTTTCATCTTTGCACGCTCTCCTCTTCTTTTTCCTTTTCCATACACATTCATATTTCAATCTTTACAATATTCCATACGGGACTATATATGTATCTGAATTAACCCTCGACTTTGTTTTTAAACCTTAGGCATTTCAAAATGCATCCATATGCATTAGACTTATAATCAGTTCCAGGCCGTTCTTATGCGCACATTCCACTTGAATATATCAGATATTGTGATATATATATTAATCAAGTCATAATCCCATTTTTTCTCTCACTTACTCCATGCACACGGTCATTACATATACAAGCTGTATGGTATTCAGTCAAATATTAAGATCCTTGGTGATATGTAATATGTTTACGAACTTCCACTTTGTCGTCGAATCTTATTTAACTTAAAACCTTAATTGAACAATACACACATATGCGTGGGCCCCAACGTATCAACATTCAATATATATTAACATAAATAAATTCTTATATGCTCAGGGTTTTCTCATAATATATATATATATATATATATATCTCCGAACCTTAGGACTAAAGTTATAATCCTTCGCACTTTTTATTAAATCCAATGCTCTGTTTTAAACACATAGCCGTATAATAAATCTTGGCTCCGGACCCCACCTCTACAATTGATCCAACGGCTATTAGAGCCTGGGCCCACACCAACATACACCACATACCTTTAATTATCGTCCGCGCACCTTGGTTAAACCCCGGGAAAGTCCAACGCGCGATCACCATCCGATGGCCCTTTCCCAGATCAACGACCCTCGTCAATATCGCTCGGCGTCCTGGTACGAAGGTTAACGTGCGATGGCACAGGTTAAACGGTGGTTTTCCAATTCGCTCAGGGACACGTGTCAGTTAGTCTATGGAATTGCTCGCGAATGGTGGAAACCGCTTACCCGACGGATGGTGGTGCGATGAAACCCACGGTTTCGCTCCAAACCGCCGTCATTGTTCCTCTTGGTCACGGTTCCGTTTTCCATTCCAGGTTCCGTCCCTCCTTTTGTGACATCGATCCTTCCGGCCCTTCAGATATATATGTGCAAAATCTCGAATGAGCCCTTATTTCAGAGTTATTCGATCAATACAACGCATCTAAGTTTGGAACAGAGGATATTCATATATCTATACTAACCCTTATTTTATATATATCCTCTGCGCATCAGAATTGTTTATAAATCAAACCATTTGCATTAAACCTTATTACAATTACTCAACAACACCGAATTCCTTATTTTATGCAGGGCATTTCCACGACCCTTCACACACAGTTTTCAACACTCTTTTCATACTTTCTATAATATGTTCCCACACTCAGAACCAGTTTCTCAAATCAAATATCTCTGCTCCTTAACTGATGCTGCTCCTTGCTCCTGAAGCTCCTCTGCTGCTCCTTTGACTTCTCCTTAGCCATCTCCTTTGCCATCAATGACAACATTTCCAACATTTCGATTATTTTATCTGTCTTTGGGTTCCACTGATAGTTTCGTCACTTTTTAGTCTATATGTTTCTTTTTCCATCTAGCCGAGAAATCTGATCTTGGACCGGGGCCTTGGTTTTAATTTTCACTGATGATTTCTATACATCTTGGGTGTATACACAGTATATACTAATTTATTTATTCCAAGGACAGCGTATACCGTGTTCTTTTGGTATAGTTTGTAATCTTCCCATGTTTCTGGAGAGTGGATCCCACATGTGACAAATTTGAGAAAATTTGAATTTTTACACAGACCCTACTGAAAGTATTTCTGCACATTTTTGGTCATCCCTGTGGAACCTCTTAGGTGTTTGGAGCCCAGTGATTCTTTTGGGTACGTATGTCGGTTTCTCTCCTTTTCAATTGAATACCTAGTCATTCTAGAGTTTTACCTGTTTATTGAGATTTCGATTCTTGATTGTAGCACCAGGACTACAGAGTTCTTGGTTGTTACGACAGATTCGAGAATATTGATCCTTCCATTAGTTTCTCATGTTTGCCTTATACATTACTTCACTTTTTGGTTTTTTCCTTCTTGACTTTCTTGGTTTTCTTGTTTCTTGGGATCAACTTTCTAGTCAATATTGAAGTTTCCTTTTATTGATTTCTTGAAGGTTTTATTTGGTAGAAGTTTATACTACTATTTTGAATCAGTTTCTTGAGTTGGTTACTTCTTTTTGTTTGTTTGAGTCCCGCTACGAGAGTGGCATAGTTGGCTTGTGCAATTTGGCGTTCCCTTGTTGGCTCAATTTCTTGATTTGGGAGCTTTGGCAGTTTTGTGCTTGTCTCATTGAAATTTGCTTGTCTCCTTAAAAAGTCAAAAGAAAAAAAACATCTTTGTTTTCTGTTGCTTTTTCTTTGGTTTTATTTTCACGGTTTCCATCCATTTTGGAGCAATTTTCGAGTTTCTCATTTTTGGTTCAATTGCTTGGTTTCGAAAGGATTCTTTGTTTGGATTTATCTCTTTTATATCGAGTTTTTTTTGGCATTGATGTGTGGAAACAAGTTCCTGATGGGGATTTTCTGTAATTTTCTATCAAAGTGATCGAACCAATATTATTGAAACTCTCTTTTGCTTCCCTTTATGAGTAGTCCTAGGAATTGCATTTATCATTGGTAGTTTTTGCATTAGTTGAAACATTAAGCATTCTATCCTTTTTGGTAGTTTTCTGAAGTGTGTGAAGAGTGACATTGAAAAGAAAAAAGAAATATTTTTTTTTATTAGTTGCTTCATAGAACCCAAGTAGAAATATCTTTTCATCGAAAGGAGAAAATTGGATATTCATGTTGTAGGTTTTCTATTGATTTCTCTTTTGCGTCAAAAACATCATAAGTTGCATCTCCATCTACCCGTGACTTAAGTAACAACCATTTAAAATCAAGCGATTAACTAAAATGAACTATAAGTTTTTACATTGTCATTAATTATACACCAACTGGTCTAGGTCATAGGGCCTTGGAATAGATGAGTGGAGAGTTAACTTTCCAAGGCCACTCAAAACTGTCAAACATAGAAATTTGATTAATGAGTGAAATCCAACTCCGTTAAGTGGACCGAGAAAGCTCTTCCTCTAGAGAGTTAAGCATGAGGGATAGTGAAGGCAGAGAAGAGAGATACCCCCTCTCCTATTTGCTGAATCTTGACCTAAGACTGTTCTGCCTGGCTGCCAATACGAACTGGTGCCCTTAGTTTCCTTTTCTAGGTATCACACATGTGACTGTGAGGGGGGGAAATACCCATGGTACCTGAGGCAGACGTTGTATCACTTTCATTAGTACCTCTGGAGGGTGCCCTTGCAAATCTCGGGTACTTGCACTGGCAAAGGCTTTTGTCAGGAGGTCAGCGTAACTATTTTTGTTACCTTTGCTAGTAGGCCTAGGGCGTAATTACCCCAAACTATTTTCGGAAGGTCCTTTTATTTTCTTTCTTGTATTTTTTTGTCTGGTCCTAATAACCTAGAGCAGAAATACCTAAAGGCCACTTTATTTTTGAATCTTAGGGACTTTTGATAGAGTGTTCTCTTTGCTCCTAGATTTCCATAACTTCTTAATTTTTTATTCTAATTAATCTCATAATTATTAAAATTGGTTGACCGATTGCCTCGTCGATCGAGGAGGATTCATGGGCTTTATCCTATGAGTGTCGATCCTTCTTCTAGAAGGCGTAGGAGAAATTCGGTGGGTGATTTTCATCCAGTAGTTTCAAACACATCGGAGAGTGATCCTCCGACTAGGGTTGTTATTTCTGCGGGTGGTCCTAGTACTAGTGGTATTATAGAGAGGATTACTCCACTCATCTCTAGAGTATTGTTTCTGGCAAAAGAAGCTGAAGTTGAAGAGGTTCCTGAACCTCTAGATACTCCTTCCTCTCCTCTTCCTGCTAGTTTTCCAGACATTCTTCTGTACGTTGGGCCTACGTCTCAGAGACCACCTAGCCCCCATACTTATCCATTTCTTTCGATGGCCACAGCTGGGAACACAACTTCAGATATGAGCACTGCTAGTGTGCATACTCCTCTTTCAGTTGAAGGAGGAGGTACTATTTCTATCTCAACTATCAATCCCATTGATTCTGTGTTTGGCTCTGCCTCTATTCCATCTATGAGTGGGAGCACCCAAGCATTTCCTTTCCATTATGGTACCTTTTCTTTTGGAATGCCATATAGTGAAATTACTTTTGTTCCCTTCACTATTGTTTCTGTTGTCTCCATGCCCATGCCTTTTATGGCTATTGGGTCAACATATTTTCATGGTTTCCCCTTCAGAAGTGGTCACATTCCTCATTCAAACCCTTCCTTAGGATCTTTGCCTTTCACCTCTCAAAGTCAAGGTTTTAATCCTTTCCTCGGAGGCCAAAGCTCTAATGATTTTTCAGGCGGAAACCCTGCTTTTACAGGGTTGGTAGTTGGGAATCAGTTTTTCTCTGGTCAACAAGGGAATGTACCTTTCCATTCTGTAGGTGCTTCTCATGGTTTCTCTCTATTTGCCAACTCTTGGAACCCTTACCAAGGGGTTTATTCTTCATTTTAACACCTTGATTGGAGGAAATATCCCTGTTTATGGTATTCCTATGATGGGAGGGGGTCCTTCTCCGAATGATTCTAGGCCACAAGGTTTCTCTTATGGCTCATCCTTTTCTATGAATAATATCTGGAAACCTGGTGCCTCAACAAATCCAAGGTATTATTTTCAAAATGTTGGGAATCCTTTCTCTGGGGGTTGGAATTATCAATCTCCTCCGCGCTTACCTTTCCTGGAAAATTTAAACTTTCTAGATTTATCAAAATTGACGAATGATCCTATTCAATACATCTCGGGTTGGCCTATATTCCCTACTAAACTTCCCTCAGATATTCCAAAATTTGAAGGGAAGATCGGTGAGGATCCAATTGACCATGTTACCACTTTCCACTTATGGTGTTCCTCGAACTCCCTTATCGAAGATCCGATTAGGTTGAGGCTATTTTTATGCACCCTAATTGAGAACACTGCAAAATGGTACATTAAGCTGACAGGGGGGAGTTTTGCTACTTTTGGCGAGTTGGCTTCTATGTTTCTGAACCATTTCCAGTTGCTTGTTCGTTATAATGCCGAGGCTGATCTCCTGGTCAATTTCCAGTAGGACAAGGCAACACACATTTCTGATCATATTCAGGAATGGAGGAGAAGGAAGAGGCTTATCAAAGCCCACATTCTGAATGAGTTCCTTCTCGAATGGTTTCTTAAATCCTTACAGCCAGAAATATCAAAGGATGTATCCCTTTTTGGGGTATTCTCTGAGGAACATGCTATATTTAGGGCTCAACAGTTAGAAATGATCTATTCTCAGTCTGGGGTCCTTAATAAGATTTTTCCGGATGCTCCTCATTCCAATCTATATTCAGCCAAAACAAATCCAGGTCCTCATGCTTACAGGCTTATTGGTTCGATTGATAGTGGCACGACTAACCTGCTAAATCAATTGCAACAGTTGTCTTTATAGTATGCTCCTTCCGGTCAGGCTACGCCGTCGGTGTCAACTCCTTCTCAACCATTGACTATTAAATTTTTTTAGGCTTCTAACCCTAAAGGAAATCCACAATCTGATGGGAAGAATAAGGGACAGAATAATAAGAAGAAAGACAATGATGGGAAGGGTAATGCGAACAGATCCAACGATAGTGTTGGAGAGGGTAAGAGGGATAATAAGAAGAAGGTTAAGTTTCCATGCAAGTTATGCACCAAACACCATATTACTCACCTCTGCCCGAAAATTTAGGATGCTCAGCACTTGTTAGCTCAGCAGGGTTCTTCTAGTTCCCAGGCTATACTGACAAACACTTTTCCCCAAGGGAAAAAATTTCTTGTTGGCACTAATGCTAATACTGGAGCTCCCACAGGAGGGAACTAGGAAGGGGAAAATTTCTCAAATGTATATATGAGGAGTGCCCACACTGATATCGCTACGAGATACCATGATTATGGTGAAGCTGAGTCTTCAAAAGCTAAGGGTGATCCTAGCATTTTTGAGCCAATCCATATCGAGAGCCTGCAGTTGAGCCTATACCTCAGATGTCGAAAGGGTCTACAAAGTGTACAATGATTAATCCTAATGCCAAGGCTGACCAAAACTACTCCATTGTAGAAGATCAGGCCTAAATTCCTTGTGCCATGTCTACGTTAGAGGTACTCCACTCGTGCCCATCACAAAGGAGTTCATTGCTCACTGTGATTGGGTCTGTAGATCCAAAAAAATCTCTTATGATCACATTTGATATGTTTAATTTTAAGAAGAGACTTCCTCATCACATGAATTTTCAGATTAATTCTACATATCGGAAGATCAAGATTTTTCGAACAGTAGTTGATGAGGGTACTTCCATATATGTCATATCTATCTCATGTTGGAAAGCTATTGGATCCCCTTTAGTTGTCCCTTCACCTAATCTTCTTACTGCATCTGATGGTCATTCTCACAGGCCACATGGCATTGTTCCAACTTTACCCATCTTTGTTGGGGGTAAAACTGTGAATATTGTGGTCGAGATAGTGGATGAAAATTTAGAATACAACCTTCGCTTGGAGTGGAATTGGGTTTATGAGATGGATGTTATTGCTTCATTGTTATTTTCATCTTGTGCTTTCCACACGAAGGAAGGATTTTCACTATTGACCAGATGGACTGTTCTCCTGTATATTTTCACTATTCAGCCTGTTGAGAATTTGGGAGTTGGAATGTATACATCGTTGATGGGTATTTTTTATTTTCTCCCTCCTTCGGTTCATATTCATGCCATATCATCCTCCAGGGTTCCTACTCGAAGAGAGTTCTTTCGAACTCATTATTTTTAGGACCCTTGGATATTGCCTTCTCCTACCTCCACATTAGAGGAAGGTCAATTGGGTGGAATGGCATTCCTTATGTCTACAGTTGAGATTTCCTATCAATCCGTTGTTGACTATGTAGACTCCATTCCAATTTCTCTTTCACCAAAGGCATTGGATGGAGATGTGGCTCCGGCTTGGACTCTTAGTTCATCTTCTACTCTGGATTGCCTTGATACCACTCTTCCATTTGAAGAGGCTATCCTTGAAGCAATGACTAGTGTAGAAAGACCGTGGGATGATTTGCATCATCGGTCCTATTTTTTACCAGACTTGCGAGAAGTTGAAACAATTTTGTCTAGTCCTCATTCTTCTGGTCTTGTTCACCCAGTCTTGAACCCCTTAGCTCCAACACAAGTTTTTTTTTAAGGGAACATGGTTTTCATTTCTGCTACTACCCTAGTGAACATCTCCAAAGATCCCAACATTATTGAGAATGTCTTCATTGGAGCTGAATGTTTCCCTAAAGAGATTCAAACTTACATCGATCTCTTTAGAGAATTTTAGGATGTGTTTGCTCAGTCTTATGAGGAAATGCCTGGAATAGATCCATCTATTGTCCAGCATGAGATCAATACTTACGAAAATTCTAAGCCTATACAACAAAAGCTTCGTCCAGTCAACCCTAGGAAGGCAGCAACTATCAAGGCTGAGGTTGAGAAGCTGCTAAAGGAAGGTTTCATATACCCCGTTCTATTAACTGAGTGGGTTTTGAATCCAGTGCCTGTGGACAAGAAATAGGGAAAGATCTGAGTTTGCAGTGATTTCAGGTATTTGAATAAGGCGTTGCCAAAAGATAATTACCCCACACCGTTTATTTATCAGATTATTGATGAGTGTGCAAGGAATGAGATTTTCTCCTTCATGGATGGTTTCTCAAGATATAATCAGATTACTATCTGTCTTGAAGATCAACATAAGACTAATTTTATTTTCCCCTGGGGTACATTTGCATACAAAAATATGCATTTTGGCCTTAAAAATGCTGGGGCTACTTTCCAATGGGCCATGTCCTATGCTTTCCATGACATCAAACATATTATCGAAGTGTATTTGAATGATTTAGTTGTTCGTTCTCGAAATAGAATTGATCATTCTTCACACCTTTGACAATTTTTTTAACAGTGTCATTATTATAAAATTAGGTTGAACCCAAATAAGTGTGTTTTCACCGTCACATCTGGTCGGTTGTTGGGATTCATCGTGTCTATGGAAGGGATTCGGGTAGATCCATTCAAGGTTGAGGCAATACTTCAGTTGCCTCCCCTGTCTTCTATTCTTTAGATTCAAAGTCTAAAAGTTAAATCCAATTTCTTAAGGAGATTTATCGTTAATTATGCTGATGTGACGAAAGGATTTATGAGGTTGTTAAAGAAAGGAGTTTCATTCTTATGGGATGAATTTTCTCAATGCTCATTCGATTCTTTGAAAAGGGCATTGACCTCTGATCCATTATTGATTCCACCTAATTATAGAAGATAATTCCTTTTGTATCTCGCTGTAGCAGAATCTACTATCGGTATTGTTCTGGTTCAGGAAGATTGTACTCTTTGCGAGCATGTTGTGTACTACCTTAATCGAAGCTTGGTAGGTCATGAAATATGGTATTCTCCCATTGAGAAATTAGCTTTGCCAGCTGTCCATGCTTTCCAACGGCTCAGGAATTATATCCTTCTTCGCAAAAATTATTTTTTGGTAGCAGTTAATCCATTTCAATTTGTTCTCATTGGTCGAGTGATTGGGGGAAAATACAATCGATGAATTTTTATTTTTCAATATTTTGATCTCGAATTCATGTTTGCTAGATCAAAGTAATATTTTGTATTTGCGGAGTTGATCTCTGAGTTTCCCTGTGGAGAAGAGATTTTTTATGAAGAGTCATTCCCTGATGAACATCGTTTCCTCATTTCTTCACAGGATCCTTAGTATGGAGATCTCATTGTTTATCTCTAGACTTCAAAGTTTCCCTTAGCTTTTTAGAAAGACAAGCGTCGAAAGATGCGCCACTTAGTAAAAATTTATCTCATT
The DNA here is from genome assembly GCA_034641835.2 of Pinus albicaulis. Classification (NCBI taxonomy): domain Eukaryota; kingdom Viridiplantae; phylum Streptophyta; class Pinopsida; order Pinales; family Pinaceae; genus Pinus; species Pinus albicaulis. Next base: position 47,896 of record JAXQQM020068269.1, on the reverse strand, counting down.
ATCGGTGACACCCTATATCATTGCGGGGTCGATTCGATCCTTAGATGTTGCTTGACTCTCGAAGAAGCTAAGGTTGTGTTGAATGATTGCCACAGTGGAGCTTGTCGTGGTCATCCTTGTCAAGTCTACACTTAGAAGATGCGTGCTCATCCAGCTCTGCTCTTTCCTGTTGTCACTATCGGTCCATTCACAAAGTGGGATATCGATTATACTACTTGTAACCCACCTTTAGCAAAGGGTCATAAGTACATTATTATAGCAATAGAATAATCTATGAAGTGGGCTGAGGCTATGCCTACTTTTGCGAACGATAGTGAAACAACAACCATGTTTCTGTTCAACCAAGTCATTTCTCACTTTGGTATCCCCAAAGAGATATTCACTGACCATGGAAGTCATTTTCAGAACAATATGATGGTTGAATTGGCTCTCAAATTGGGTTTTCGGCAGGAGGATTCAGCTCCTTAATATCCTCAGGCCAATGGGCAGGTTGAAGCCGTAAACAAGTCCTTGAAAGTTATCCTTCAATGGATGATTGATAAAGCTAGATCCAATTTTCACATTATGTTTTATCCTACACTTTTGGCATACCGGATGTCTATGAAGACTGCAACCGGATTCACTCTGTTCCAACTAGTTTATGGGCTGGAATCAATATTTCTTGTTGGATGCAAAATTCCTTCCCTTAAGCTGGAAGTTGAGCTTATTCCTGACGCTTCTAGTCTTGAATAATGCCTTGTCCACCTAGAAAATCTCGATGAGCAACGCCGAGATGCAGCTGCGATGAACGAGGCTCATAGGAAACGAGTGAAGGTTCAGTATGATAAGGCAATAAAACCTAGAGTTTTCTCTGAAGGTGACCTTGTTTTGGTTTATTCCCAAGACAAGGATGCCTTGGGGGTAGACAAATTCAAATCCATGTGGTATGGCCCTTTTATTGTTAAAAATGTCCTGAAAAAGGGATCTTATGCCTTGGTTTATTTTGACATAAACGAGCTGGCAGAGCCCATAATTGGGTTCTATTCAAAGAAGTATTATGCCTAGGCTTTGGCCTATCATTTTCTTCATTTGTATATATTGTATTTTTTGTACATGTCTATTTATCGATTTTTGATGTGACTTTGATGATTTTGATCTGCTTTGGAAAATGTTTTTGGATGAGATGAGTCATTTTGGCTTTGCCGATGGGGCCAGTAGACATACCTGGAATCTTTCTTCTGATGCTTGGGTAATTCACAATCCATCCGGTCAGCTACTAGTCTCAAGGGGTGTATGCATTGGTCCTAATTTGAACAATGTGGCAGAGTACACTGCAGTGGTAAACCTACTCTTGGAGGCAATATCTCTTGGTGTTGATTCGTTAGTAGTTTACTTGGATTCACAACTGGTGGTTTCACAATTAAATAACACCTATCATGTCAGAGACCCATTTTTACATCGATTATTTCTAAGAGTGAATTTGTTACAACGTTCATTTAAATATGTTACATTCATTCACATTCCTCGTTTAGATAATTGGTTTGTAGACTCATTAGTTAATCAAGCAATTGATTGGCATATTAATCATTCAACATATTAAATATCGAAAACATCATTCATCATTGTACATTTGGTCATATAAAATCATTATATATATATATATATATATATATATATATATCAGAGTGTGTTGAAAATATACAAAAATAGGACAATCATGTCCTACAAAATTAGGGCTTATGCCCGATCATGTTCATCACCAAAAAATATTATATTCATTTGATTAGATAAAATCTATCCCTGTGGGCCTTTCCCATGATAGGTGTTCCAGAAGAACACTATAGCTATTGCCACACAGTGGAATAGCCACACCCGGTCATGTGGTACTCCAATCACTCGTCTCTGTATAGCCTCCAGGAGATCCTCTATGGCAGCCATAGGGACTTGGCGATTCAAACTCTCCAAGTTTCTCTGTATCGCATGGAGGGTTCTCCCTGCGTCTTCTGTGGCATCTTCAACTTCTCTTACATGATGCCTATGCCTCGAGAAGCCCTTAGGTCTCACTGGTCTTGTGTCTGTATCATGATCCATAAAATTTGTAAGTCATATTGTCTTAACAAAAATATTTTTCATTTTCGTATAATTTGAAAAATAAAAAAAATCATATAATCAAAATCATTATGTGATCTTACCAATTGCCCCCAATGTTGCACCGGGTGGAAGCACCAAATTTGGATCTCCTCTGAAATCCATCCCAACATAGGGATAGTCCTCTACTGCGATGACTTTTTCTCTCCACCAAAGGAAGAAATCATCATCCCAAGTAGTTCGAGGGACCTCACTACCCCCTAGCCTCTTCATCAGATATTCCCACCTAGCTATCTGTGGATCACGAGGGTTGTTGATGGTAGATATGATCTTGGGGAGAAGCCCTGGAACTCTCTCAAAGAATAATGTGCAGAGAATGGTACCATATTAAAATTTTTTTTTTTTTATTTTGCCAGATTGAAGTCAATTTTTTCTTCAAATTTGCTAATAAGTCTGTGCACCAATCATATAACATGGTCAATAAATCCACTGCTAGACTCATGCTTCCTTGTGAAGCCTGTTGTAAGGAATTTGATCTAGATACCCTCAAAATAGTGAAAAGAACAATCTTCATGTGCAGATCTCGCACACCTCTCATTGGGATTCGTGTCCCCACCTTCTTAGTACCCTCAGCACAGTAAACTTGAATATAGTCCTTGACATTTTGTGGGATTGCCCTATAGATTTACTGGTTCCCCTCTCTGAGAGAGTCCAATTATGAAGTAAATGTATTCTATTTCTATCAATAGTGGCATTTTATCTATCATGAAACAATCTTCATCTGGATCCCAATAATTCACTAACATCTCGAGCAACCTTGAGTTAGTTTTCATATTTGGCATTTTGAATAATTTTAATAATCCACATCCCCGGAGTATATCCAAGGATACCTGGTCCTACATAACTTCATTATCAATTATGCTATGCTCTCTTTCCCTCCAGTTGATAGTCATTTTGCATTATTTCATCAAAAATCCATTCAGAAATAAATTTTAAATTTTTTCTCTGCACATACGTGAGTCCATGCAGACACAATCACATATATACGCGAGTTCCTCATTATGAACCCACGTATAAGCAGAGGGTTTCAGAAAAAAACATATATTTCTATGGTGAAAATCCCAAAAGTTTGCTTGAAATGATAAATAAATTAATAAACAAGCTTAGTATGAGGTTTACCTAACTGATTTGGATCGATTCGGTGGACGATTTCTCCGTTTGCAAGAAAGGGATTTTTTGCTCCTGAGCACTTTCAAAATTTCTTCATAGCACAAATGACCAAATGTGAGTCCAAAAGGCCTATTTATGCCCAGAACTCAAAAAAAATTCACAAATTTCGTTTGTGGTTATTTTTTGATTTTTTTCACGACTGTTTAACCTTTTGTATTGTAAGTGTTGGGATAAGTTATTTTTAGGTCCATTCTGGTGATTTTAAGATGATTCCACTTTTACTTCGGATCCATGATCACTGATCTGTCATGACAGGTATTTTATTTTGAACTAGAATATAGGCTAGGGAATTTACTTTCCATTGCACTTATGTATACTAGTTTCCATTTTGAAATCTTGCCATAAGGGCAACCCCGTCATATTATGACTATTAAACCAATTTCACTCGTCGACCTATAAATCATGATATGATGGTAGAGCCATCCTTTACATGGGCTTCTTAGTTAGTTCCTCGCTAGCATTTGTCGCCCATGATGCAATTTGTGTAGGCTCGAGAGTCCTCTTTAGTCCCGCCATGACTTATGTGTTGAAGCTTGATTTTTATTCTTCTTCGCTATTTTTATTCTAGCCATATACCTTAGAGGCTCCCATTTTGTTGTTGAGTTGTATTGCTGCAATGTATACTGACCATTTGTATATCTTGGCCTTTAGACAGCTTCATTTGGACTCATTTTTAAGCCATCTTTTGACCATGTATTTCTACAAAGTAAACCGTGCAATCACTTAGCCTTCACAACCTAACACCTTTACCCATGGATGGAACATTCCTCTGAGTGTCGCTTACCAATGTCGCCACCTTGCATTGACCATACAATTTTTTCTATCCCAGTAACTAGAGCATCTATTTACCGACACTCATTCTATCCATTGTACTATAAGCATTCTTTTATTCCTTTTCAGGCTTTGAAATATGAAAAAGACAAAAAAATTAAATATTCCAAAAAGAGTGGGAATGGGACATTACTTACATATTTTATGGTAGCTAAAGAGTCAGTTGTGTCGCCCTTGAACAAAGCACGAAAAAAATGATAAGCCTTTTCTCCATTTTGGATGGTTTTAGTTTAACTTAGGAGAAGCCATAACCTTGTTATCGAGTCAATACTCCCCCGGTTGGTTATATCTTCCAATCATAAGGAGGGTTTGTTTATGCCTCCTACATGAAAAACTTATACAAAGTTATAATTTGTTGCCATAGTCAAAATAAGTCGTGTTTTTTTTCAAGGGAAGTTAACCTGAGTCCGCCTTTTTGTGGTGTCTCTTGACTCATTTTTTAGTCAGCTATCCCGGTTTGTCAGAATCTTGTTCTATCACATCAGTTATCTCATCCTTTCTCGTGTTGGTTTGAGAAGGTATCCATTGACTTCTTGCTTGCAGTTTTTTCTCTTATCGAATTCAAAAAAATTCTTTGAGAGTAAACCTAGAGCCGCACCCTGGCCCTATTTACATCATTGATAGGTCACCTTGTGCTCAACATTTTATCAACACCATGGGTCTTGGACTGAGTGGTTTCCCTTGTGTTCGACTTCAAATTACATTATCACACATGGGATTCATTTAGTGCCTTGGTTTCCATTTGACCCTATCGATGGATTCCTTGCCTCTTTGTCAACTTTCATTATTGGTTGGTTCAAAGGGTTTCTTCCATGTGCTAGCTATGTTTTGTGCATGTCAGAAACTTACTTCGAGTTGGTTACTTCACTTTTATTCATCTGATTCCTTCCAAATTTTGGCCCGCGGGTTACACTCACGCTAGATTGATGTGGGATACATTAATGCCTTCCTTCTAGCAGATCTTTTCCCATCGACTCTGACTCATTGCTCTGGGAATAAGGTCTAGAGTCCTTTTGTCAGTACCTTAGGGTTAGCAGTCATTAGTGGAAGACTCCTTCACTATCAACAATGAGAATACATCAATGTCTCGTGATTGATAGATAATCTCAAGTGTTCGACTTCAACTCATCTATTCACACTTGTTAAATTGTACTGGGGCACCTTGACTCTCATCATCATTATCGGTGAGTTTTATCTCGTTTGTTAATGGTATATATCAATGACCAGTAATCAAACGATTTATCACATGGCCGACCTCAGCTCATTTATTCCCATTGTGTAGAATTGTACTATGGTGATCGGTGAAGACCTCGGATTTGGATCAACATGTTTTGGTTCACTTTGACAACATCTTCAATTTTTCTACCAGGGACACCATCCACCCTTAGATGTTGCAGTTCATTACAGCAGCATCTTATATGTTGGCACCTGAGTTGCATGAAGTACCATTTGTTCCACCACTTATGATTTAGTACTTGGAGATTCAGTTGTGACTTCAGTGATCATATATCTTTACAACATCATTAATCAGTATTTTATGTGATGCATGAACATGATTTGACTTGTACTTCAGTAATGATGTAAAAATCTGCTGAATAATGATTAATTATCCACCGAGACTATCCCGATCACATAAAATTCGAATTTATATGCAACACATAATCTCTTCCACTCAGATCAACTCAGATCATCAAACATGCGGAAATAAAATCAAGCGATAACACATCAAATCATCATACACATTAACACAGTATGTATGGGGAAAGCTTATAGCTGAAAACCCCACAACTATTGTGTATATTATAATGGAGAAATCAAGTAACAAACTCAGTACAATACTCCTCACAAGTACTCAGTACTTTCTCATACAGTTACTCACAATCTAGCTCAGTTTTGAATAGGTTACTAGTTCAAAACTCACCGCCAATTGCCTTGCCTCTATTGCGTGTTTCAATGCTATGGGATGGCCTCTTTATATAGATAAACCACCAGCCTGAACTGCGCAATCCTCATGGGCTTACTCCACCTATCCGTGTGTTGCAAATAGCAACAGTATAGTCACAACTGATAGCTAACTCCACCCTTTCATCTACCTCTTTCACTGGTCTCCACTGAACTGATCATGCACTGTAGTGAACTGATGTGTTCTTGAGTTTAATAATGAGTTACTAATTAATGAATTAAATAATATTTAATTCACTCCACTCATAACTAATTGATTAGCTAGTTAAACTAATCTCAATCAGTTCAACTAAAATAAACAGAACACAACTCCACTATCTGTCTCATTAACTCCTCCAAACTTCTGCCACTGAAGTCCAACCGAAGTCAACCATGCATGATGCCATCAAACCCTTGGGAACCACGTGATTCCTCTGTCAGATGCATGAGCCACTTCTGTAGCTCGAACTGAAGTGCTCCAAGAGAGTAAACTGCTGTTTATAGTCTAAATATTATTAAGGGTAAATAATATTTGGCTTCCCTGTTTTAAGGAGAGGCAGTCTAAAAATAGACTTCGACCTCTTTGACCTCAAAAATAGAGTCTCATCTATTTTTACCAACATGACACATACTTCAAGAATCTCAAATTGGAATCCCCGAACCATGCTCCATATGTCTAAAAATAGACATAGTCTAAAAATAGATTTTGCGCCAGAATTTGCCTGCGGGCCCACTTAGTGAAGGCGACTTCATTTCACTAAGCTCCATCATCTTGCTGCATTTTCAATACTCCCTCTCAGCAAGATATGGATTATCTGCAACCCCTATCCTGCCTCTGTGGAATTCGAACTTGCTCCTGGTGAGTGCCTTCGTCAGGATGTCGGCATCCTGATCCTCCGTGGGAACATATGAAAGCATCATGATTCTCCGCTGAACACAATCTCTGATATGATGATACCGATGCCTGAAGCACTGTCGCCTCAACTCATCCTCCTGTCTGTACCATGATCCATATCTCGATGTGCCTCTAATATAGCGCAATACATGCTTGCCTGCCTTCCAAAAGAGCTTGGTAGGCTTAACCATAGCTTGCGAAAGCTGGTTAACAGCATAGCATATATCGGGTCGTGTATTGACCAGATACATAAGCGACCCCACTAACTGTCGATAGACAGTGGCATCCACTACCTCCGCTGAAGTAGCATCCTCCTTCCTCCAACCACCAGGAAGAGGAGTGTCAACAGGCTTGCATCCTTGCATGTTGAACCTCTCTAGAATCTCCCGGGCATACTTGCCCTGAGAAACAAACAGTTCTCCGCTGCGCTGCCAAATCTCCAATCCCAGGAAATAATGAAGGATGCCCAAGTCCTTCATCTCAAACTCTCGTGCAAGATCCTCCTTGCATTAAAGTATCAACTGCTCATCGCCAGTCAAAATCAGATCATCTACATACAGTACGATGATCAACAGCTTCCCCTCCACCACAATCTGGTACAGGTTAGGATCCGCCTCACTCTTGGAGAATCCAAGCCCGGTGAAGTAGTTGTCTATCCGAGTGTACAAAGCACGAGGTGCTTGCTTCAGCCCGTACAGTGCTCTCTTGAGTCGGCACACATGCGACTCACTGCTGAAGATCTCAAAACCTTCAGGCTGCTCTATGTACACCTCCTCCTCAATAACTCCATTGAGGAACGCAGTCTTCACATCCATCTGATGAATGTGCCACCCCATCTGCGCTGAGAGAGCAAGGATCGTCCGTATGGAAGAGTACCTTGCGACAGGTGCAAAAGTCTCCTCATAGTCAATCCCCTTGATCTGTGAAAAGCCACGGGCGACAAATCTCGCCTTGTACTTCTCCACACTCCCGTCAGCCGCCTGCTTCACTTTGTAGATCCATCGCGAACCCACCACCGATTTCCCCTCCGGTATTGGGACAATCTCCCATGCACTGTTTCTGACGATCGAATCATATTCTTCGATCATGGCATCAACCCATGCGGGTTCCTCCACAGCTTCCTCAAAAGAGGATGGCTCCGTCACGACACATTGACTCACAAGAGCCATGTATCCAGTGTACCGATCCGGTGACTGCCTCTGTCTGCGCTGTGCTGTAGGTGGTCCTATAACCTTCTCTGCATCTCGAGCCAGTCGCTCAGCTTCTGTAGTGCGCATGCGCCCTCTGATGGTTGGCGCTGCCTGGGTGGTTTCTTCCACCTCCTGAACCTCCTCTTGTGGCTGATCCACATCCGGAAGCTCTTCCTTAGGAACTAACAGCTCCTCATCTGCATGCAAGTGTAGCTCCCTCTCAAGCGAACACTGCATGGCTTTCTCCTCCTGAAATTTTATATCCCGTCGCACAACAGTCTTTCGACTGTCTGACAAATACACCGGGTAGTTGTGAGGTGTATCAGTGTACCCCACAAATATTCCAACCTCAGCAGTTGGATCCAGCTTCCTTCTCGCATCCTTCGTCACATGCATGTAGACAGGAGAACCAAAAATATGCAAATGGGAAATATCAGGCCTCTTGCCAGAATAAGCCTCCTCCGGTGTACTCATGCCAAGAACCTTGTGAGGACAACATTTCTGCACATACACTGCTGTATTGCATGCCTCAGCCCACAAGTGAAGGGGTAGGCCCTGATCATGCAACATCGCCCGTGCAGCACCCACGATCGTTCTGTTCTTCCGCTCAGCCACCCCGTTCTGCTGTGGGTTGTGGGGTGCGATGAGCTCTCTCCGAATCCCTTCTGCGCTGCAGAACTCCTTGAATTCAGCCGAGATGAATTCACCACCGTTATCACTCCTTAGATCAATCACCTTCTTCCCCGACTCCTTCTCGACCAGTGCTTTAAACTCACAGAACTTCGCGAATGTATCGCTCTTCTTCTGCATGAAGAAGATCCAGCACTTTCGAGAGAAATCATCAAGAAAGATCACATAATACCTGTGCTTTGCTGTCGAAGCAACTGAGAAAGGACCACACACGTCTGTGTGAACTCTCTCAAGGATCGTCGTGGCGCGACTATCCTTCTCGTGAAAGGTGGCTTTCACATACTTCCCTAAAGTGCACCCCTTGCACTGATCTGACTGCGCAAGAGTGCCCTTAGGAAGCCCAGTAGAAATCTGCTGCAGGATCTTCAAAGCTCCATGGTGAAGGTGGCCCAATCTTTTGTGCCACAGTTCGCCCTCATCATCCCGGCTCACCACTTCTCCCGCCTTGCATGCCATTGCTGCGCAGCCATCTACTTGCAACTGATAAAGGTTCTTGGTTCGAACCCCTATCTTCCGGGTCTCTCCAGTAGTCTTACTGCGCAGGAAGGCTTTTCCTTCGCCGAAGACCACATCATACCCCTTATCCTCCAACATCGCCACAGAAATCAGGTTCTTCTTCAATCCAGGTACATGCATGACATCCTTCAAGACAAAGGGTTTACCAGACTCCCTCTTAAAGGATATGGTACCGATACCAGTCGCACTGTATCTACCATCATCGCCCATCTCGATGTGCACACCCAAATCTTTGTCCTCCAGATCTGAGAACAACTCTCGATCTCCCATCATATGAAATGACGCACCGCTGTCCAAGAACCATACCGATCCCAACACACTTGAAACCAAGCATGCAATCAGTGAAAAGTCAAGCTCGAACTGTGAAGCCAAAGCTTCTCCATCTGCAGATCTTCCCGCTTGCTTGTTCTTCTTCTTCTTTGGACAATTGGTAGCATAATGTTCGTGATCATGGCAGTGAAAACACTTCACTTTCGCCATATCCTTCTTCTTGCCCTTTGCACCAGAATGAGAGGTTTTCTTACCCTTCCCTTTCTTTGCTTTGGCCACCAAAGCGCAGTTTTCTTCATCAGCTCCCTTTGATGAAGATCCATCACGAGTAGTCCTCCTTATCTCCTCCTGCATGAGATCCGCCCAAAGGCGCTCCCATCCCGGCAGCTTCTCCCGACCATTGACACTATCTTGATATGAGTGCCAAGCCTTCGAAAGACCAAGGAGAGCCAGGTCAACCATATCCTCTTCATCGACAGTAACTCCCACACTTCCCAGCTCATCTCTGCATTGAGTGAACTTCGTGAGGTATTTGGCGATACTGTCGCCCTTCTCCATCTTGATGTTCCTGAGCTATCTTTGAGCGCCAGCTTCCTTTGGTCACTCTTACTCTGGAATAGATCCGTCAAAGCTTTCCACATTAAATATGGAGTAGCCTTTCCATGCAGGCTGGATACAATATGATCCTTGACGCCTTCCAACAGGATCCTTCGACACTTCGCCATCTTCTTTTGCCATGCATCGACTTCAGCAGGATCAGTGGGCTTTTGGACATCCGTATCTACGAACTCCTTCAGACCATTATCTTCTAATACTGCTTCCATGCGATCCTTCCATGCAACATAATTCGAACTGCTTTCAAGAGCATATTCGAGTCGCAAACCGTTGAAAGACATTTTCAACACTGCACCAAGAAAACAAACTCTGCCGCAAAATTTCGACTCCACCTCAAAGCTCAACCGCTCTAGATCGGGAGAACAAATTATTTCAGTACGAGATCGACCGCAAGGGGAATTCATTTGTCTTTCTACCCCTCCGAAGAAAGATGAATCCGGAGGCGGCCCGGCTCCGTATGCGTACTCTGTTCACCGAAATAAGTTTGTGTTCACTTGATGATCAATCAACTTCAATAGCTCCGATACTGCTGTAGAAATTTGTCGAATAATAATTAATTATCCACTGAGACTATCCCGATCACATACAATTCGAATTTATATGCAACACATAATCTCTTCCACTCAACTCAGATCATCACACATGCGGAAATAAAATCAAGCGATAACACATCAAATCATCATACACATTAACACAGTATGTATGGGGAAAGCTTATAGCTGAAAACCCCGCAGCTATTTTGTATATTATAATGGATAAATCAAGTAACAAACTCAGTACAATACTCCTCACAAGTACTCAGTACTTTCTCATACAGTTACCCACAATCTAGCTCAGTTTTGAACAGGTTACTGGTTCAAAACTCACCGTCAATTGCCTTGCCTCTATTGCGTGTTTCAATGCTATGGGATGGCCTCTTTATATAGATAAACCACCAGCCTGAACTGCGCAATCCTCATGGGCTTACTCCACCTATCTGTGTGTTGCAAATAGCAACAGTATAGTCACAACTGATAGCTAACTCCACCCTTTCATCTACCTCTTTCACTGGTCTCCACTGAACCGATCATGCACTGTAGTGAACTGATGTGTTCTTGAGTTGAATAATGAGTTACTAATTAATGAATTAAATAATATTTAATTCACTCCACTCATAACTAATTGATTAGCTAGTTAAACTAATCTCAATCAGTTCAACTAAAATAAACATAACACAACTCCACTAGCTGTCCCATTAACTCCTCCAAACTTCTGCCACTGAAGTCCAACTGAATTCAACCATGCATGATGCCATCAAACCCTTGGGAACCACGTGATTCCTCTGTCAGATGCATGAGCCACTTCTGTAGCTCGAACTGAAGTGCTCCAAGAGAGTAACCTGCTGTTTATAGTCTAAATATTATTAAGGGTAAATAATATTTGACTTCCCTGTTTTAAGGAGAGGCAGTCTAAAAATAGACTTCGACCTCTTTGACCTCAAAATAGAGTCTCATCTATTTTTACCAACATGACACATACTTCAAGAATCTCAAACTGGAATCCCCGAACCATGCTCCATATGTCTAAAAATAGACATAGTCTGAAAATAGATTTTGCGCCAAAATTTGCCTGCGGGCCCACTTAGTGAAGCATCATTTCACTAAGCTCCATCATCTTGTCACATTTTCAAAATTAAATTTCTTCGGTCACTATGTACTTTACAGTTCAACTATACTTGTATACATATAGGATCTGCTCCATATGTGATATGCAGACATGATTTTCTTTAAATGAGCATGGGTATGCCTGCCTCAGACATGAGATATATTTTTTATTTCTATCACTGGTTTTTGGCAGGTTGAAATCTGGTGAAGTCCTCTCTAGTCCTCACAAGGTTCGTTCTTATGCACATAATACATTTTGACCATCATGTACCCCTTATGACCTCATATATTAGGGGGCATCTGTTATAGCATCATTTATCACCTCTATATACTTGATGAATTATGTATTAGCCTTTGGCAGCCCTTCCATTCAGACTTGATCATACTTCTATAAAAAAAGTATTTTGAAATCCATACGCGATTCTGCCCAGTTTTCTCTACGTGCACACGCGGGTCCATCCATAGCTGACCAACGTATTCTATTTAAAATATTAAAAATATAAAATATCCCTACTAATGAGGTGGGTTTTACGAGTTTTTCCTTTAACTTAACTACCCCATCCCACGGCCTAACTGATCCCCAACTGAAAAAACTGATTTGAGGAAGTATAAATACACCTCAAGGGAATGGAATAAGGGAGGAGAAAGAGAATGTTATTGATATTATAGCCTGTTATAGCCCTGATCAAGTCTGATATTTCATGCACTTCCCAGGTTCAGGAAACCCTTTTTTCCTTGTGATGTTCACCCCCACTTTATGTGACATCCTTTGTTCACCCTTTATGGAAGAAGCTTTGTGAGGCTAGGGCTAGACAAATCCGGAGGACGATTTCTCTTGGAGCTGTGGAAGATCTCAGGTGATTTCTCCACTTTCTCTTTAAATATTATTAATAAAAGAAGCTTTGTCCCGTTCTTGATGTCTTTGTGTTATATGTCTCCTATACGCGTTGAATGATCTTATAATGGTTTTTTTTATGTTATTTTTATGAGATTATATATGCTAACATGCTGACATCTAGGACATATATGCTATGCAACTAGTTTGTGTGCTTTGTCTTGATTGATTTGCAGGTTCTGAAGCACGAGGAGTAGTAGACGGTTTGCACCCTACAGGATTGACCCCAAACATAGGACAAATAGGTAAGGTCGTCTATCCTCAATTTTCTAGTTCAAGCATTAAAACTGATAATTAGAGTGCTTCTTGTGATGATATGCTATCTGCTTTGTTAGATCCTTCAACCCAGACCATAGGTAGCTTTTCCTGTAACAAAAATACTTTGTAATATGATTTTGGACATATAAATACACACTTAGGAGTCAAAATTTCATGATCAGACTGCCACTTCTTATGTTGGATTCCTCGATACTCTAATTTTTGTGCTTCAATCCTTTGTCCACTCAGACTTTCAAATATGTCATTCCATTTGAAACATAATATTTTTTCATGAATGTGCCTTCTTACTTGTCCTAGCTTATTCCAATATGAATTTAGGCTAGGAATATACCAACATTCCACTATTTTGAAATAATATTTAAAATCATCTTAGTAATTCGAAAAAGAAAAAAACAATAGAATTTTACTTCCAAATCCTACCCATAAGTATGAACAAAATGGTCAAAGAATGTCAAAATGCTAATAATAGGAACGTAGCCTGAAGTTATTTTTTTTTACTAGGTTCCAAACTAAAATCTAAGATCTCCTGAAATAGTAGGGATATTTAACATCAAATTGATTTTATACAAGGTTATAAGTCCTTGGTAATCTATACAACATATAACCCTAAAAATCCCAGTCTGTATTCAGCTGTCCTATTATTGATTACATGTATCACAAGACCGAGTCATGTAAATCATGGCTAGTTATCTGGCTATAATTTCAATATATTTTATTCTATTATGGATTTTTGAATCACGAGATATCTTATCAAATTTTATTCAGGAGAGAATGGAAAACAAGAAACTTCTCAAAATTCTCAAAATAAATTTGTAACATAAACAAACTATTCATTTTATTAATTTGAGGAAACAATGTGTTTATATTTGAAGTTTTGAAGCATTGTATTTCCTCTTTCTATTCATGGAAAAGGAATCAATGAAAAAATTTAGTAAATCAATGGAAATACTATTTATATACCATATAAATAATTTTATTGGCCACACATACTATTCATCCAAAGATAGTAACTTATGTGTATTAGAGGAAACAAATTGTCTCACATATAGTTCTCGTAAATAGGAAAATTGTTGTGGGTATATCATGTTAATAAGCATAGATAAATAAAGGGACGAATTTACATTCCAAGAATTAAATATTGTATTTTTACGAGTGTGGATATCAATGAATACTACAAAAAGTAAATATTTTATTTCACTACTACAAACATCATGATTTCAATAACCTACAAAATCGATCCCATTGCACGAATAAGATAAGTTTAATGGTAAATTCAGAGGAAAAAAAAAACACTAACATGTTTTCCTCAATTTTCGTTCTGTGACAAAAATAAAATGCACAAACAATCTCATTGTACCTTTAGACTAAAAGAAATTGATTGAATCTTAAAACCCTCAAAACCCTTAGTGTTATATGCTCCACAATATTTTAAACAAAATAAATACAACTAATCCCTCTAATGCAGAGACATACCTAACACCGACATCACCAAGAATACCAATAGCCATATCTGCAGCAAGACTCAATAGCCCACAAATCAGTCCTAATGAAATATGTGCATAGCCATCAAATAGATAACAGGAATTTACCTTGGGGTTAATTCATGTGTTGATAATCACGGAAATAATCAAACCATAAATATCCAACACTCCAGCCATGATGACTGAAAAAATCGATTTCATCACGAGATCTGGCCTAATCACACACATGGAGGCCATGCCCACGCCACTCTTGGCAGTCCCATATGCAGCTCCCATGCTTGAAAAATTCAAACACATGTTAGAATTAAAAACACAAATAAATAATTGTTGAGAATTGTGTAAAGAGCAACAAAGGATTGAATATCAGAAAAGGGTATGGGATCTGCAACAGAATCTGAGATATTATGTGTAGAGAAAGAGGATCTGTAGAGGAATCTGAGATATTATGTGTAGAGAGAGAGCACCTAAGTCTATCCCAACCTGGGAAGGAAGAAGAGGAGCAAAAAATTAAAATTTAGATTGTAACAGGTCGATTTTAGAGTAGCCGGAAATTATATTTTAATAGGTAGTAAAGCCTTATGAAGAAATTGTGGTAACTTATGTTGCCACAAGGTCTAGAGAGAGATAAGGTTGGCCTAAGGGTATTAATAAAAATTATAGAAAACCTCTTAATACAAGAAAGTATGTCCATACAAGGAGGGAAATGAGACATGAGGTTTACAGATAAGGGAAATATCCACTAACCCTTTAGAAGGTGATAAAATCCTCAAATCTGTGAATAATTTTATCAATAAACTCAAGTAGTTGTAGGTAGCCCATTATTTTTGGGAAACTTCACTTAGAGCTAAAACATATATATTAGAAGCTAAACATAGTTTAGAAGGCCTCCACATGCGTTGTTAAGAGGGGCATGGGAAAAAAATTGACTAAGGGAAATAAGGGGTACAATAAGATCGATGTGTAACACATATTCAAATCACAAGTATGTGTCCAAACCATCCATGTGACACATTTCTATAAGTAAAATTATGAAACACCATGGAACAACTCAAATTAGAACTTAAAGCCAAAGAATCAAGAGTTATAATTGAGTGCTTAAGTGATCACAATAAAAATAATACACATTGGAGATACCATATACACATGGATCATACATATCAAGCTAAATGTGACATCTAAAGAAACCTCTTCCTACACCTAGTGTCCTAGATGGCCAGGGCAAGGTGTCATCAAACCAATGATACATTGATGAATTGCATATAGATCCATATATCTCATTTTGAAAATGATCAATGTGACAAGAATAAGAGGGATTGAGATGACATTCAATATTTAAAAATATCCTCTAAAAACCCATATAGAAAGTGGGGAAATGAATCCTATGACATCCAACCTATGATCTATGAGGGGAAATTTTGAAAAGTCTCTCTCAAGAAATATTTCCCATTGAGGGGGTCAATAAGAGGTATGAGGCCTCATCAATTTGATGGTTCAAGAAGTTTGAATCTTGGTTTATCAAATTTTTCCCTAAATAGGAAAGTCAACATGGAAGGAGGTGACCCCCTTCAAAAAGTTCAAAAGGGGAGTACCACATAAGGACCTCCCTCATAAAAATAGCTAAACATGTATTTAAAAATTGTAGACAAGGAACCATCTAGATATTGATAAATAAAATAGAACATCCCTTGATTCTCATAATAAATGGGGAATTTACAGATAAGGTGATCCTCTAACTCTCTCTCGTGCATATGTCAAAGTTAACATATGTCATTGAGAGGATAAATATCATGATGATCAGTTTCAACTCAACGTCAAGTTTCAACTCAATCGGTCAATGTAACCACATCTAACCCACCAAGGGGGAGGGTGAAGGACAAACATCCAAGGTTTTGTGCGTATGTGGGTTAAATTATAAGGCCCCTCATTTCATTATGGGAATTTTGAGGTCTAAAATGGTCCTCCTAAGGAAATTATAAAATAATAATGGAAATAATAAAATAAGATTTGATTACATCATCAAAATTTAGAGGGAAAAAGGAAAAAAACTATTTTTTCAACTCGTATTTTCAACTTATCTCCCTATCGGTCAAATTTCGAGTGGGAACACTCATTGGATGCAAAATTTGATTCCTCATCCAAGGAGTACCCATGTTGCATACTTTTGATAGACCTTGCTACATGAAGAATGAGAAATACACTAAAAATGTGATTGCAATAACGTTTTTTCATGTATTTTTCTATTTTTTCTAGAATGGTCCATTGAAATTATGCAACATGGATACTCCTTTGGGTGAGGAATTAAATTCTAGAACGAACGTATACTCGCCGAAATTTGGAGTAAAACTTTTTAGGGATATAAGTTGAAAATACAAGTGGAAAAAGTAGTTTTATTATTATATTATTTTTTAATATTTTTACCCTTTTACTTAAAAAATGGTGAATCATCCCCCATGGTTGACATCATCATCTTGAATCCTATTGGTTCTTATAAAGTGTATTTTGGTTGTACATTTTTCTTAGGAGGTCCATTTTATACCTCAAAATTTCACTAATGGCATGAAGTGTTCCTAATACAAATCCATGTTACAGTCGAGGCCCTAAAAAGATGAAGTCCAAGTACATTGAATGTATTTTCTATAAATAACCTCTCTAACAACCTGACAAAAACATATAATGATGTCATTTACATTTGAGGTGTAAATCACTTGAATTTTGTTACAACTTTAATCGCTCCCCAACAAAATTGTGCCATGCTTCCTTGTGATGATGCTTCAACCCTATTGGAGAACAACCTCACAATGTAAAAGGAATTTAAACATGATGTAACTTTAATAGTGCCCCACATTCACCCTTTGGCTCACTACCCATGGCTAATTTGAGGTTATTTCAAGCACTGATGTGGATGATATCATTTTATTTTCTCTTATGTATAGTATTCTACATTGACACAATTGATTTTATTTAAAAAAAAAAATATTTATATTGAGGGTTCACTCCTTGTGCATTAGGGCTAGACATGCCTTGTCTTTATGAGTGATCGTCCATTTCTAACCTCGTGTGGGAGAAATCCACAAGCTCCATATCAACATTAAATATAGATCTTGTGATCAATTCTAGATCAAGGATTTGCAAATTATCCACCGTTTTACATTTGGTATACATCGTAATAAGGGCATTTCCCCCAAAACAATACCCCCAAGAGAATACCTATTTCTCTAAAAATAAAATGGTACCAATATTCTCAACCATAGTGGAAGGATTCTCTAGAGGCTCACAGTGTGTTGGTTTGAGGGTTGTTTTTTGCCTTGATGCTCAGATGAATAAGGGCTTCGTGGTTAATGGTTTGGGGGTTAGTGGATTTAGGGCTTAAGGGCATAAGAGTTATGGGATTTAAGTGTTAGGGGTTAAGGAGTTAGGGGTAATGGGTTAAGAGTAATGGGTTAAGATGATAAGGGATTAGGGCTTAGGTGGGTCATGTATTCTAGATTACGAGTAAGTGGCTTAAGGTTTTAATTTGTTAATGGGTTAATGTGTTATGATTAATGAGTGTAGGGGTTAAGGGATTAAGGATTATGGGTTAAGGGGATAGGGAATTTAGTGGTTGTGGGTTAAGGGCTCATGGGTTTTCATAATGGGGCCACTAATCCCCTTATCACCACTATTTGGGGTTCCCATATCAATTTCTCTCATTGTCTTCCATATAGACCCCCTAGCCCCTATAAAATTAGGCTCTAAGCCCCATCATCATTATTTAATGCTAATATTATAGATATTAGTAAAACATTTTTGGACTTCCCACTTCTATACATCAATGCTACCCTTGTGTCCCCTTTCCCTATTCAATACACCACAAGATACCCCTCCCACCTTTTTGGTCATACCACTCCACTTCTCCTATTATTATGAACACCCAAATTTGGTCCTAATTCTCCTACAACTACACCCTTAGGCCCCCTTGCTTAAGGGCTCAAATGAATTAGGGCTTATGGATTTTGATAAGGGGGCCCCTAATCCCCTTATCACAACTATTGGGGGTTACCATATCAACGACAATTATATGATACATGAGATAAATTGAGAGAAAAACATAAGGAACATGGACAGTTGAAAGAAGTTGTTGAATAATTAATGGAATGGAAAGCTACCAGGAGGTAGGGAAATAAAATAGTGGAGTTGATCCAAAACCAGAAAACAATGTGAGAATTACATGTGTAAACTATTTAATTTTTTATGTATGTTTCACCTTTGTTTGACAATAATGTTGAATTTGACCTATTTTTTCTCCTCTTGATGTATCTTCTAGCCCCACACATGTTGAGAGTATTACTATAATTCTATTTAGAAGCAATCCCTTCCTAAATAATAGGGTAGTATTCTCACTATATGAAAAAGGGAGACCCAATTTTAAGATGACCTTGGTCAGATTTTTATTGAAGGCACAAAAAATGGGGTCAAAAGGGTATGAACCTAGATATGGATAGCTTGAGGA
Organism: Pinus albicaulis; assembly: GCA_034641835.2. Taxonomy (NCBI): domain Eukaryota; kingdom Viridiplantae; phylum Streptophyta; class Pinopsida; order Pinales; family Pinaceae; genus Pinus; species Pinus albicaulis. The sequence continues at coordinate 28,864 of JAXQQM020068269.1, read as the reverse complement.
TTGCACCATTCATGCAGTTTAGGACCTTTTGTGTGATTTTCAAATAGACTTCAAGAATACTAAGGGAATTTGTATGTTTTTTTTAGCATGTTGTGGACATAACCTTTGAGAAATATTGTAGACTTGTATGGGACTGCTACCCATACATTTGGTAAGAGAAGGGTCCAGTGTTAAAGGACGGTGATAGTTAAAGGGATAGCCTTACATCATCTTTTTTCTTTTGAGTGGACATGAATTATATTTGGGCTATGCATGGAGATGAATCTCGCTTGCTTCCTAGAAGCTTAGATGCAACTATGGATGTTTGAATATTGTATTTTTGTCCTTTGAAAATAAATATGTGGACGATATTTGGGGAAAATGTCACTGTCTAGAAAATGTAGATCATAATTGTGGATGTTGTGGTTCTTTTCCTTGCATGACCCTAATAGTGCTTGGAGTTTGTATTTGGAGGGGTTTGTGGACCAAAACCTTATTTTACCAAGATTATTAGTGTTGGAGAACCTATTTTTTGGTAGAAAGGCTTAGGGTTCTAGGAGTTAAGGTGTTTAGGGGTTTAATAGTCGGGGGTTAAGGGTGATGGGTAAAGGATTAGAGCTTAGGGGGTTTAGGGGTTAGGGGGTTAAGATCCATGGGGTTGAGGTCTAGGGGGTTTAGGGGTTAGAATTTAATGGTTCAATGGTCAAGGGTTTCATGGGTTAAAGGTTAAGCACCATAGTCTTAGGGGTAGGGTGATTTAGGGGTTATGGGATTTAGGTTTCATCAAGTTAATTGGTTATGGGTTATGGGTTAAGGGTCAGGGTTTAAGATGATAAGGTGTTAGGTATTAGGGGGTTTAGGGATTCCAGGTTAGGGGTTAAGGGGTTAGTGCTTTAGGGTTTAAGGTATCAATGGGTTAATGGGTTATGAGTGTAGGGGTTAAGGGATTATGGCTTGGGTGTTAAGGGAATTTAGTGATTATGGGTTATGATAATGGGGCCCTTATTCCCCTTATCATAACTATTGGGGGTTCCCATACCAATTTATCTCATTTCCTTCCCTCTAGGCCCCCTATCCCCTATTCCATTAGGTCTTAATCCCCCTTCTCATTTGTAATGCTAGGATTATAGATCTTAGAAAACCATGCTTGGACCTTCCACTTCTACCCATCCATGATTCCTTTTTTCCTCTTGCCCCGTTCATTGCACCAAAATCTCCCCCTCCCCCAAAATTCATGACAATTGAACATTTGGAGGAGTTCCTTTAAAAATTTCCTCTAAAAGTTCAATTCTCATGACTTTGTGGGAGGGGTTGTCCAAAATCGCCTCCAAAAGTTACATTGTCATGTCCTTTAAGGGGGGTTGTTAAATAACCCCCATAAAAACCACGAGAATAAAATTTTGGATGCAAGTTTGGATAACAAACCCCCCACCAAAGACCCAAAAAGTCATGAGAATTGAGCTTTTAGAGGCACTTATTAAATGACTACCTCCAAATGTTTAATTCTGATGACTTTTTTTTTTTTGGGGGGGGGTTTCAAAAACCACCTCCAAAGGTTGAAATTTCATGAATTTTAGGGAGGGTTGTCAAAAAACACCGTGAAAAATATATTTAGGGGTAATTATTAAACCTCTCCCCCACCCAAAAAAAAAAGTTTCAATTTTCATGATTTTTGGGGGGTTTTCAAAAACCGTCCCTAAATCCCTAAAATAGATTTAGAGGCGGTTTTGGAAAGACCACCAAAAGGCTTTTTTGTAGTAGTGTAGTTAAGTGAGGTGCACCCTCCTTTTTTCGCCAGGAAATACAACATAATAACATGATAAAGTGTCATGGGGGTACGTTGATATAATAGAATGATACATAAAGTGCCAATGTGCTAACATTTGATGTAAGAAAGTGCAAGTCACCAATACATGCAAATGATATCAAGTGTTAGACATGATTAATGTACAAATGAGTGATTCTCATATGGGGTCCCATGTACATACAATACAATGATATCAATGAAAATTTGTGTATCACAAGACAAGAGACATGTATATGTTGAAGCTCTTAATAAATCCCGGATCAAATGATGATATGTAACATGTGATGACTAAACTACTTGAGTGCATGGCCCGCTAATGAAATGGCCATCTAGTGAATTCTTCTAAAATGGGGTATGCAGGTACTCATCCCATGCAGAATTTGATGACAAATATGATGGTATCATCTTCTCGTTGATTAGACCTCCAAAACTGAAGATTAATCAAGATTTCGGCTCAAATGGATTTTAATTTCCGATTCTTAAGCTTCGTAGAAAAAAATATATAGATCAAATTCCACGATGACCTGTTTGAAGCAAGGAAGTCCTTGCATGAGGAGGATATGAGGGTCACAATTTATAGAAATGCTAAGGTTGAGAGGGTATTCAACAAGTGAACATTTGAGGGATTTTAGGAGTTTAAAAAAATATTAATCATTGACTATCAATGACCACAACCAATGATGTGTGCCATGACACAACCTCATGGTGTTTTATCCCACTATATGGGGTTACCAACTTCAAACAAGAATATCTCTCAAACCGTGAAGAATGTTAGGATATTCCAACACATTTGAAATATTGAAGTATAACTTGGTCTAGTGTAGAGTTAGGTAAAGTGTGTTTCTTTACTATGTACATTTTTAACTTATAATCCTACATTTGTAACTTATAATCCAATGGTCACGATATGTAGTGATTCGACGGTTCACTCTATCCTCGATATTACCTACACTTTATCCATGGCTTAGCACCCAATTGGTCCATGATATTTATTTAAAGAGAATGGAGGGTCATTTTTCTCATAATCGTTTATGAGAGAAAATTATGTAAATTTTATTTTTATATTAATAAATATCCCAAAGTGGCCGCGTTGGCTCAGACCGCAGAATATTTCCCTCTTCAAGGGTTTAACCACGTCAAATACTAGTGTACTGATTTGTGATCTATTTGTGAGCAGTGACCTTTGGTGTTTGATCTAAGAAACTTACCCTATAAATTCCTACATGGTATCAAAACCATTTTGAGGGCCGCATCCATTTTTGATCCAAATCCGAAGCCGATTTGACTACATGTGACTGCCTTTTTCCAGACCTACTATTTCTGACCACTTTCGAGCAAGGAGAACCGCTCTGTTGTGTCTAGAGCATATGTTATAGTGAGGAACCCCTTTCATTTCATGTGAAAAGGTTTCCAATTTCTCGAGTTATGTTATTTTGGATATGGAGGTATAAAATATCTTTTTTGTAGTTATATTTATTAATCGTTTTGTTTATTTCGGTTCCCTCAGTTTATTTCGGTTTATATTTTTATTTTATTTTTTGGATCTATACCATCTTCTTTGTGCATGCTATGTGTTCTGCACTGTGTGCGATCTCGGAAAATCATAAATATGAAGATGAGATTGTTTTTGCTACGTATGCTCTCTCCCCACGACTTTGTGCGATATCGAGAAATCAGAAATAGTGGAAAAAGGATATTTGTCGGTAAGGCTAACCGAAAATATAACGTTCTATCGTAAGGCTTGCATTTCGTTTTTTTTGCAGGAAAAAAAACCCTTCCTCCTTTCAAACAATTACAGAATCCTTTTACTAGCTCACTTGGTGTAAAATTACTTTATGAGAATAGAGGTCTTGGGTTCAAGTCTCTCTCTCAAGCTTCTTTTTGTAAATTTTTTTTTTGTTAAGTTACTTTTTCTTATAAATCCCTTTGGCAAGTTGTCGGTTTTAAAAAGAGGGTTTTATTTCAAAAGAACATGTAAAAGTAACATTGTAAAAACGAATCTCACTTATTTAGAAAAGTGGTTCACCTAAAGTAGTTTTTTTTAAAAGTGAGCTTATTGTATTATGTTTGAAAAGAGGGGTTTTTTTTTTTTAAAGTAGAACTTCATCATCAGCTTTCAACCTTTCACGTAACTATTCAGCATCTACAACACATATTTTTCAAAAAGGAATAACTTCTTCATCCGAAAGCATTTTCCAAGCCGTTTTTTTTAACCATCCTAGTTTTTCAAGATATTTCCATTGGAGCAGTTATTTTTAGCCTTTTCATCTTTAGGTTTAAAAAAAATGGAAAAATGCATGCCCAGTGATTCTTAATAGCACCAATTATTTCCAATGGCTATCCTACATGATAGACTTACTTAGAAGTAAAGGGCTTTATAGAATAGCCTCAGGACAAGAAAATAAGCCTAGCGATGGATATAGAGCTGCTAAATGAGAAAATAAACAATATCAAGCACGAGGGTTGATAGGAATGTCCATTTCTCAAGATCTTCGATTTCATATCCAAGAAATTGACAGCCTTGATGCAGCTATGAAAAAGCTAAATACCGTTTTTGGCATTCAAAATGAAATCAGGGCCCACCAACTTGAAAATGAGTTGCTTACTTTGGACCTCAATAATTTCTCCTCTATTGAAGATCTTTTGTCCAAAATCAAGACCCTTAGACTTCTTTTAGAAGGTTGTAAGGTAAAAAACAAAGATGGTAGCCTTATCTATTCCATTCTTGCTAAGCTTGGACCTGCATACTCTGTATTTGTTTCCACCTTCCATTCCACTAGAGAATCCCTCATTTCTCAAGGAACGGCCTACAAGTCCCCATATTTTGATGACTTTTTCGATTCTTTGATAAGAGAACAAGAAAAAATATTACACCTTGGTCTTATCAACACTGGAAATTCTTCTAAGAAAGCCTTAGCAGCCCAACAACAACCATATCAAAAGAATCCCAATAAGCAGTATCCTAAAAAGAATGGTCCTAATCCAAACAAGGGTCTTAAGAAATTTCAGCCACAAACTGAAAAAGCAACTCACCAAACTGATAAGAAAATAAAAACAAAGGGAATAAAGTAGAAGGAATTTACAGGGTAAGTATCTTAGATCAAACACCGAAGGTCACTTCTCACAAACAGATTAGGAAAATAAAAACAAACGGAAGAAAACAGATAGACATTGCAACTTTTGTAATCGTGATGGCCATGTAGAGTCCAAATGTTTTAATATGGAAGCCTTGGAAGCAGCAATGATTGGAAGCACCACACAAATTTTGAGAACTCTTCAACTTCATCTTCAGGAATGGCACTTTCTACTTGTGGTTGTCAAGCAACAAGATCTGGTTATGCATTAAATGTATCTTCTTCTTATCATTCTCATGAGTGGCTCATTGATTTTGGAGCTTCTTACCACATGGCCAAAAATAAAGCCATGTTTTCTTCTTTAAATGATTGTAACACCAAACATATTTATGTTGGTGATGATAGATATCTTAGTGTTGTAGGATCTGGAACCATTCATCTAGATAATGGTCAGTTTAATGATGTATTATGTGTTCCTACCTTGTCCTGCAACCTTCTACCTATTTATCAGATAACTCATTCAGGTGATGGGAAAACAGTAGAATTCTCACCTCATGATGTTGTAATTAAGGACCTGAAAGATCCTAGACATATTTTAGCTACTGGCATTCTTGATGATTCCACAAGGTTGTATAAGTTTGACAACTTTGGGTCATCATGTCTTCCCTCTGTTTTTGTTTCTGATAATGATGAAGTGAGCAAACTTTGGCATGAGTGATTTGGTCACTTAAGCTATTGCTCTCTTCAAACTCTATGTAAAGAAAATATGGTGGCAGGTCTTCCTATGGTATCTTGCCGATATGGTGGTTTCTCCGGATGTGTACTTGGAAATATCATCGAGATAGTTTTGACAAATGTGCCTCTTGGCATGCTTTAGCCTCTTTGCAGCTTGTGCACAGTGATTTATGTGGTCCACTTCCTGTCGTTTCTTTCTCTGGTTGCAAGTACTTCTTAACTTTAATTTATGATTTTTGCAAATGCACTTTGGTAATTCAAGATTGAAGTTTTTAACATATTATTGGCCTTTAAGGCCTTTGTTGAGAAACAATCTGGACATCAAATTCTTAAGTTAAGATCAGACAATGGAGGAGAATATGTTAACAACAAATTTATCAAATTTTGCACTAATCATGAAATTCAATTGCAACATACTGTTCCATATACCCCACAAAAAAATGGTGTAGCTGAAAGGAATAATCACACCTTAAAAGAAATGGCTAATTGTATGCTTCAATCTAAAGGACTTAGTCTCAATTTTTGGGCAAAATAAATTAATTATGCAAATTACATAGTAAATCTCACTCCTACTAAGGTTTTAAGGAATATAACTCCAGAAGAAGCCTGGAGCTCAATCAAACCAAATGTAAGTCACTTTCTTGTTTTTGGAAGTGATGCTTGGGCCCATATTCCATATGCGAAACATAAAGCCTTAGAACCGAAGAGTGAAAAAAAAAAATTTGTTGGATATTCTGAAGATGTCAAAGGATATAGACTTCTTCAACCAAAATCCAAAAATATAATCATTAGAAGATATGTAAAATTTGATGAAAATATATAAACCTGCAAGTCTAGTTCGATGGGTGTGCCACCTTTGGCCTACGAGCATGATTCGGCATATGTGCCACCTCTCTCTATCTCTTCTATTTTTGATAGCATTCCTTCTAGTTCAGATGATGACAACAAGGATGAAAATCCTCATCCAACTCTTGAAGATATTCCTTTAGCTCCACAGCTTCCAAGATGGGTCCGCTCTACTCGGGATGTAGTGGGTTCTCTTGCAGGTGACCCTGTAGATATTCGACGTCGTACATGTTCTCACCTTAAAAGAGCCTCTTCCTTATTGGATCAAGTTCTAGAAAATCTTGATCCAGACACCTTTGAAGAAGCTTCAGGTCATCCATATTGGGATGAAGCTATGAATGAAGAATATCCTTCCTTATTGGCAAATGATACTTGGGATCTTATTCCTCTTCCAAAGGGAAGAAAACTTCTCAGATGCAAATGGGTTTAAAAAACAAAGTTTGGACGGATGGAAAAGTGGATAGACATAAAGCTCATCTTGTTGCTAAATGATTTTCACAAGTTGAAGGCATTAACTATACTGAAACCTTCTCCCCTATTTCCAAAATTAATTCTATCTGCCTTGTTCTTTCCCTTGCTGCCTCCTTTAACTGGGAAGTCCATTAGATGGATGTTAAATCCATCTTCTTACATGGAGATTTGCATGAAGAAATATACATGGAACAACCCCCTGGCTTTATCCAAAATGACTCTATCCTTTTTTGTTGCCTTAGGATGTCTATCTATGGTCTCAAACAAGCTCCTCAGGCTTGGTGTGCCAAAATGGATAGGTTTCTATTAGATAATGGCTTTTCTAGGTGTCATTATGACAACACTGTCTACACCAAGAAAGTGGGCAAGTCCTTCATCATACTTGTTATTTATGTTGATGATCTTATCCTTGCTGGTAGTGATCCCAACCATATAAACCATGAGAATTATAACCTCAAAAAGAAGTTTGAAATGACAAACTTAGGAAACTTGCATTATTTCCTTGGTCTTTAAGTCTTGCAATCCAAAGAAGGTATTACCCTTTCTTGGTCCAAGTATTCCTATGATCTTCTATGCCACTTTCACATGGAAGACTATAAGCCATCCCCTTCTCCCTTTCAGTATGGATTCAAGATTTTAGTAACTTGTACTAACCCTGAAGTTGATGCTACCTTATATCGTCAACTTCTTGGTAAACTTATGTATCTAACCCATACTCGTCCTGACCTTTCCTTTTTCGTTGGTCTTTTTGCTCGGTTTATGCACCAACCTCATGAAAGTCACTAGAAAGAAGCTAAAAGAATACTTTGATATATTCGAGGTACAATTCAGTTCATGATTCATTATAGTGCAGGAGCATCTCCATTGTTGATTGGTTTCACTGATTCTAATTGGGTTGGTGACCCTGATGATAGAAAGTCTACTGCAGGCTATGTATTCACTCTTGGTTGAGGACCTATTACATGGTCTTTTAAGAAACCAAGTGCTATCTCTCTTTATTCGTTAGAAGAAGAGTATCATGGTGCAGTTGAAGCTAGCAAGGAAGCCATGTGGCTTCGTCAGATCCTGTCTGAATTTGGTCTTCATCAGCAGCATCCGAATACACTTTGGTGTGATAATCAGAGTTCCATTCAACTATGCAAAGATCCAGTTCAGCATCAGCGTATGAAACACATTGAGCTTCATATATACTTCATCAGAAAGCTCATTGATGATCGTGTTCTTGAAGTGCAGTATTGTTCAACCAATGAACAAGTTGCCGATATCTTTACAAAGGCTCTCATAGAAGTGAAGTTTACCAAACTTTGATCTATGCTTGGAGTTCAGGAAAGTTATCATTAAGGGGGTATATGCTCTAATGCCTCCTTCCTTCTCCTATTGTGTCACCTTTGTAAATCCTTCAATCCTATCCCAAGTTGTTCTTAAGGGAGGATGTTAGGATATTTCACATAGCAAATAGTCCCCTTTTGTGTCACCTTTGTAAATCCTTCAATCCTATCCCAAGTTTTTCTGAAGGGGGGATGTTAGGATATTCTGACACATAGGAAATAGTTAAGTATAACTTGGTCTAGTGTAGAGTTAGGTAAAGTGTGTTTCTTTACTATGTACATTTGTAACTTATAATCCGACGGTCACGATATGTAGTGATCCGATGGTTCACTCTCCCCTTAGTATTACCGACACTTGATCCATGGCTTAACACCCGATTTGTCCATGATCTCTATTGAAATAGCATGCATGATCATTTGTCTGGTAACCGTTTATGAGAGAAATTTATGTAAATTTTCTTTTTATATTAATAATTTTCCTGAAGTTGTTGCGTTGGCTCAGGCTGTGGACTGTTTCCCTCTTCGAGGGTTTTAACCGTGTCAAATAACTGGTGTACTGATTTGTGATCTGTTTGTGAGTGGTGACCTTTAGTGTTTGATCTAAGGAAATTGCCCTGTAAATTCCTACAAATAATTGTGTGGCATGCCATATATCAACAGAAACATCTCAACAAGTAGAATCCATCCAAAATATCCTTGAATCATAATATAGTAAATTGTCAAGTCAAAATTCCCATGCAAGATCGAGGCAGCCCCTGGTACAGCTTGGGTTGACATCAATGACAACCACTGATCAACAATTGGTATGGGCTAGAATGAACACTCTTAAGTCACTAAATCACATTTAATGTTGAAAAAAACTACTCAATACATCTCTCTAAGGAGTGGGTCATATGAGTGTATGATGTGACCATCTTTAGTTGGCTAGGCATCTCACTCTAAATGTGTACAAACTAGGACCTAAATCTTTACTGAACTGGGACCATAGTCAATGCCTTTGTCAAAGGGTCATTAAATGGAATAAATAGCTAAGATGGATGTGTAAATTGGCTTGATGATGAGGGGAAATGATGAATATATAATGGGCTAATTCATATGCAAAAGTGACCTAGTCTTCCTAGTCAAAGTAGAAAATCCTAATGTGAGGTCAATTCCCTAATCGTCCATACTATTGAGGTGAACCAACTAGCCTAGCTCTAACCAATAATCCTCTCATGTACTAGGATCTCCCTGGAAAGGATGAATGTAATGACTAAAATCGTGCAAATGCATATGCAAATCCATAAGTGCATCTAGTAAACCATATATTTGAATATGAAATCAAATGAAGCTATGAAAATGAAGCATAGAAGACATCAAAATAAAGAGAGTATAATTGAAACATATACTATGTGCTAAATAATTGTCACATGTCTATATATATTAGCTCATAATAATCCACCCCTGACAGTCATGAGACCATGAGAAGATAAATTGAACCAAGTCAAAATGCTATGATGTACTGAAATGGGAGGAACACTAGCATCCATATAGGATGTGGTCCAACATCTTGGATGAAATTTCCATACTTTGTAAGGCCAAATGTTAGATGAGTCATTCCTAAAGAGCTCATTGGCACACATGGACTTGGAACTTTAAAGGGCTAGACACCTTGGTTAAATTATTTCTTTGCGATTATTTTATGAAAATTAGATGACATCATGCTTGAGATTGAACCTTTTCCACATAATATACGTTAATTCTTTGGGTGATGTTTGAGTTCATTCAACTTTGGGAGCTTGTGCCAATGGATGTAAAAATTTATTTCGCTCAAGGAAACTTTCATTGGAGAAGCATTGTTTGGAATTATTTTGTTGTAACAATAGTGGACCATGTACCTTTTCCTTTAAGCAATTGTAGGATGTTATTCTTTCCGTCCTTTCGATTCAGGATCTAGGTATGATCATACTCGACTAACTTTTGTTGCGCCAAGTTTTGTGCCTACTATTGCAATAGTCAATGTTAACTTGGATGTAAAATAGGATGCATATTTGGATGAAGAAGTGGAATCAAACATGGGTGAACAGTAGGCACAATACTTGGCGCAAATTGTGGTGAAACAAAAGTGGATACATAATGGACACAAAAGGACACAAACTTGGATGCAGGAAAAATAAGATGCAAAAAGGGATGTAAGCATGGATGCAAACATGAGTGCAACAATGGACCCAAAATTAAATGCAAAAGTGGATGCAACAAAAGTAGATCCAAAACCTGACATAAAAGTGGATGCAAAAAGGGATGCAAAAAAATACACAATATTCAATGAAAAATTGGACACAAAATAGGTTTCAAAAGTGGAAGAAAATGTGGGTGCAATAATAGGCACAAATCATGGCACAGATTGTGGCACAACAAAATTGGATGCAACAACAAACATAAAAAAAATGAAAACTTGGATTAAAAAAAGAAGAAGGAAAAGGAATGCAAAAGTGGACACAAACATGGGCGCAACTATGGACACAAAATTAGATGCAAAAATGGATGCAATGGAAGTATATGCAAAAGTAGATACAAAACAAGACGCAAAATTTGATGCATAAACCTGACACAAAAGTGGATGAAAAAAAATATGCAATACTTTATGCAAATTTTGATGGAAAAGAGGATACAAATTTGGATGCAAAAGTGGAAGAAAACATGGGTACAAAATTAGGTTCAACACATGGCACAAAAAAAGTGGATGTAATGATAGATGCAAAAAAAGTAGCAAACTTTGATGAAAAAAGGGATGAAAAAATGGACATAAACATGGGTGCAATAATGGATGCAAAATTGGATGCAATAGAAGTTGATGTAAAAGTAGATGCAAAATGAGATGCAAAACCTAATACAAAACCTAATGCAAAAGTGGATATAAAAGGGATGCAAAAATAGAAGAAAAATTTGATGCAAACTTAGATGCAAATGAGGATGCAAACATGGATGCAAAATTAGAAGCAAAAGTGGGTGCAAAGGTAGTCACCAAACTAGGTGCAAATTTTGGCACAACAAAAGTGGAAAAAATAATAGATGCAAAAGAGGATGAAAAAGTGGATGCAATAAAAGTAGATGCAAAAAATGACGCAAAAGTTGATGCAAGTGTCGGCACAAAAAGTGTATGCAATAGAGGATGAAAAATTAGGTGAAACAAAATTAGGTGCCAAACTTGAAAGAAAACCTGACACAAAACCTGGTGAAAAGGAAGGCACAAAACTTGGTGCAAAACCTTGGTGCAGAACCTCCTGCAAAACCTTCTGATAAACTTAGCGCTAGACTTGTTGCCAAACTTGGTGCAAAATTTTCATCAATTTTTGCACCATATTTGATAAACAGACGCAAATAACATGAAAAAAAGGCTATAGAGGAAAAATATGAAGCAAAAATGGATGTTGATCATAGGGTTTTTTTGTAGTGATCCTTGTGTTGGTTCATGATTTTAGGAGGAAACATTACTACATTGGTCCAAATGTAGCAAGAATTCAACACTAAATACAAGGAATATTGCAGAGGTAGGGACACAAAAGAAGAAATTTTTAGAATGATCGAAGGGCTAGATGAATCACTAGAATAATTTGAAGAGAGATTTTAGTTGAGCTACATGAGGGCCAACTGCACCCTTGATCTAGAATCAATGAAGTAACTTTTGCTATGGGGCCTAGGGAAGAATTGATGGAGACCCTCAATATGTTGTCCAATGGAGACATTTACCAAATGAACTATGAAGAGAATAAAACAATGTTAAAAAACCACTCTAAAGATGCAATAAAAAGAAGTAGATACGACCAAGGTATGGTAAGTACTTCTCCTTCTACTTCATCTATTAAGAATGAAATAGGAGTTATGTTGGAGGATTTTAAAAGTGAAATATTGCACACTTTCTCCATACAGATATTGGACACATTGCAAATTAAGAAACAACAAGAGGAGGAAGAAAGGGAACTGGCCATATTCTTCCCTAGATGCACCAAAAGGCACCCTAGAAATAAGTTCCCATTAAATATTGTAGAAATCTACTCTATGTATGAAGAGAACCACTCAACTGATAAGTTCCCATCTCTTCCAAGTTTGAAAAAAATGTATTAAGGAGCAGAAGGAGGCATGGAGAAACTTTACTTCTTCAACCAAAGGAGGTCACAAGGAGGCTAGTCCATATCAGTAGAGTATCCACTATCCTCCCTCTTTCGATACAAGTCATATTTCACCTTTTCAGTCCTGGTATCCACCTAAAAACTCACCATGTCCCATGCCTACTACTTGGCCCTATCCTCCTCAACCTTTCATTCCTCCTTTTGAGCCATAACAACACCAACCTTATCAATGAGGTAATCCATCACAAGGATGGAGGCCTCAGGAAACCCAACCACCTTCATTAAGGCCTCCTCCTCCTCAATCATAAATACCCTAAAACAATCCACCTAAACAACCAAAAATTCTTGCTCTACCAAATTCAAACCCAAATAATAAGTAGGCCTAATAAGTCTATAGTGGAGAGACACATTATCCTACCTATGTTGTAGAAATATTAGAAATCAACCTCATATATGGGAATTTACTACCTAGTGCTCATCCATATTCTCTAGCATAAAATCTTGAAGAAGAGAATTAGAAAAGTACTCCTCAAGCCAACAATCCACCCTACCCTAAAATGTTGACCCACCCTAAATCACACACCCAAGAATAAGTTGAACTTTCGGGAGACCTAAAATATCTGTGTGTCAAATTTCCTCTCCTACAAGCCATAAAATATGTTCACATATATAATAAATTCATCAGATAAGAATGTCTTAAGAGTTTGGGAAGGAAGAGGAAATATACCCCACTATCAATTTCAATCAATGTCATTGGGCAACTAGTTGATCTAATGCTTAGGAAGGTCATCATCCCAAAGTAGTTGGATTTTGGCAGCCTAGTAATGGATGTAAACATCAACAACATTGTAGCCCCTAATACCCTCATTTACTTACGGGTTGAAATCAACGTCATGACCAAGGAGACCATGCTCAAGCTTGATCTCCAATGATTCTTAAGGAAAAACACCATAGTGCTGCAACTTGTAGAGAGACCCACAATAGCACTCAAGGGTTTCATTGAGGATGGTATGGTTTCCATTGACACCTAGGAGTACCCCATTGATTTCCTTGTTGTATAGCCAAAAACCAAGTTCAACGGTTACCCTCTTATCCTAGGAAGACCTTATTTAGATAAGATTAATACCTATATCACTTGTAGGTCTAGAAACATGATAGTTAAAAATGGGAAATTAAGAAAATAGCTTGTATTATATCCCCCTTCTCAACCCCTTATGGAACATGAATTTCCTATGTAGGTAGAAGAGGAACTGTATCAATTATCACCCTACCCCATTTGTACATTAAAAGCCACTATTGGTAGAAGGAAATTGGATGAGCATAGTCTAATTAATTTTTTATACAAAATAAGTATCTTGCTGCCATGTAAATTGATGGAATAAAAATGGAAGAAATCCCATGGGAAGAATTTACCACTGCTAGTTCTGATCAAAATAATCTAAAAAATGTATAAATCATCCACTCTACAACTCCGAAAACCAATCTATTTATTTCAACTTATGAGGAAGAACAATTTATCATTGTTTTATGGAAAAATCTTGATGCTTTTTCTTGGGATACAAAGAGATGAAAGGATTTCACCCCTTTGTTTTTACTCATCATATATACATCAAAGAAGGCCATAAAAATTTTCACCAACCTCAAATAAGGATGAACCTTGCACTAAAGGAAATTGTAAAAGAGGACTTAAAGAAATTATTAGATGCGGTTTTATTTATCCTATTTTGCACAGTGAGTGGGTGTCAACTTTAGTAATTGTTCCCAAGAAGAATTGGAAATGGAGAGTTTTCTTTGATTACAAAGAAATTAATAACTCCACTAAGAAATATCACTTTCCTTTACCTTATATTGACCAAGTTTTTTATGCTTTTGCAAGAAATAAGTTCTTTTCATTTATGGATGGGTTAAGCGGTTGCAATCAAATCCAAATAAATCGTAAAGATTAGGATAAGACTAATTTCACCTTCCCACATGGGACCTTTGCCTACATTGTCCTTCCATTCGGCTTGTGTAATGCTCCTACCACCTTCTAGAGGGTGGTGTTGGTTCGGTTTACTAGGTAAACTAAAACAAGTATTTAATTATCAATCCGGGTTTGTAAAACTTGGAAGCATGTCCAAAATATATGGATTTCAATTACAGTAAATTTTAGAAGACAAATTATAGAACTTGAAAGAAATGCATATTACAAATATAAAATTTAACTAAGTAATTTATAATTCAATATGTAATAAGAAGGAGAAGAGGCTCCTAACTTAGGAGAACTAGGTTGACCTTCTCTACAATACTACTTCATGAACATAAATCAAAATCACTAATGAACAATAGCTTATGATGCATAAAATAATAAGAGAAGAGGCTCCTAACTAAGGAGGTCCATGTTGTCCTTTATAAGTTTATTCATCATTAATACCATTGTATGAAAACTGGAAATTCAGAAAATAACTTAAATAAAAGAAAGGAAGATGAATTCTAGTTACTATGCTTTGATCAGATAGAAGGAGAGTTTAACTTAAACACTGGTTTGACCCTTCATATTCAGATTAGAATTTAAACTAAGATTCATCAACAAACATAAGATATTTCCATACATCTAAATAACTGAGTAAACATGAAGAAAAACTAGTTTATGAAATTTCAGCTAAATTAATCATAAAGTGTACTTATCTCGGTGTGGGGGCCCTCCACCCTTGCCTTGCACACTAAAAGTACTTCTCAGCTACTGCAAATTAATCAATCATTCATCAAATTGAACAACTGAAAGAAGATAGAACTAGTTTCTCCACTTAACTCACAATATCCAAAAATCTCAAAATGAAATCATATAAATTCTCCATGTTCATGCCTTCAATGTTCTTGGCTTAAATAGAAAAAAATCTAAAAAAATTGACTAAAATGTATCTAACAGTCATATATATCCTAATCCCATATATCTTGATTGAAATCATCCATCCAATCACACAAAATCTGCAAAATCCCACAAAATACTAATTTTGGCCTATTTCCTAGGGATTTCCTTAATGACAGGTCATGTTTGACCAGCTTTGACCGGGCCTATTTTAGCTTGGTTTGACTGAACCGATAGGTACAAGTCCATCCTTGGTTCCCAATCTTTCTAAATATGTGCTCATCTCATGCCCATGTGTCCTACAAGTATGAATTTAATGGAGCCATTACAGGAATTTTTAGTTTTGTCCAAAAATGCACTTAAAATCCAATTTTTGTAAAAATATCTAAAAATTGAAAAACATAATTTATATATCTGAATATGCATAAATTTGTCAAAATAAGGTATTTATGGATAGTATATGGTTGGATATAATGGAAATTAGGTGTATTTAATAAGAAAAATTCGATAAAAAAACGAGGGCCAATGTCTCCCCCTTGCTGATTTGCAAGCATGTCCTCATGCTTACTTTCTCCTCTTTTGACCATATGAGTTCTGATGTGCTGATTGTTACTAATCCTAATGCCTCTTGCTATGATGCTTGTAGAATACAGTCAATTCCTTTATATTGTTCTCCCTTGTAAATTGTATCCATGACCTTCTGTCTCTCATATTTGTACTTCCATGTGTTTTTGTCATTAAGCCACCTATAAGCTTGCCTGGAAAGAAGAGTGTTATTTTTTTCTAGTTTCCCAAATTTCTCATTCAAATTTTCATTTTATTTGATCAATTTTTCATTTTTTTACTGTACATCTTGTTCTCTTTTTTCAAATGCCTTTCTAGAATTATGTTGAACTCCAATTTCTCTGTTAACTCTTTTATCTTGTTAAGGTGCAGCTCTCTTTCCTCTTATATTGTATCTTTGGAAAATAAGGTGGCTCCTACTTCAACATTTTCAAAGTATGAATCCTTATCCAATGGTTCCTGATAGACTTCTCTTTTCCTTTTCTCAATGATTTCATCAATTTGTTTTGTTGTGGGAGGTGGTTCAACAATTTCGACTTCAAGATATTTTTATTTGCTACTTGTTTCTTCTTTCCTTTTTATCCTTTGCCTCCTAGGAATAGATAGAAAGGATTTTTCCCTCTCAACCATGATAATATCCTGTTGTTTCTTGGAACTAGTCCTACGATAGAAGGGAGAGTTTATTATGCTTCTTGTCTCATGAACTGGCTTCAATTTCTCCTCTATTACTTGTTCCTCAAAATTATGTTGGGCTAAAAATTCCTTCCACACTAAACCCTTGTTTTTCACTTGATATTCTAGAAGAATTTTAATAAGCCCCTGGTGGTAGATCCGTGTTTCTTTGGTTTTAGTTTCATTTTTCACACTATCATTTTGACCAAGTTCTTGGAGAAGAAGTATGGTAGATTTATTTTCACTTCTCTCTTTATGTGCTAGAGTAGTCTGATGTGGTAAAGATGTACTACACTGTACCTGGTATCACATGTGAAAAATATCTGTATGACTAATACCAATTCTGCCCATGGTTCATTGAACCACTCCATTGGGATGCCCTTTGTCCTATCAAATGATACTTTTCTATGTTTTTCCAAGAATAAATTCCACCCTTTTTCTTTGAAGTGTAAGCTCTCATGGTATTTTTCTCCTGAAAGTGGAAGATCTAGAGCCTGAGAAATGAATTATGGGCTTAATGGAATAGATAGTTTCCCCGCCATTGTTTTTTCCTATCCATAATTCTTTATTAATTCTTTAGTGATACTTTCATTTTGCCCATTAAATTTTTGTATGAAGCCTATCACTCCTGCTTGATATAGTTTTTCTATAGTTTCCTTTTCCCAATTCTCTATCTAGAATTCATTTGGCTCTATTCTGGTGGCAATGTGCTATGTAAACCAATTTATATACCCTTGTACTGTCAAAATTCTCATCATAAATAAAAATTCACACACACACACACACACACACACACACACATATTTGTCGATTTATTCATGCATTTTATTCATGACAATTATGCTTACATCTTCTCTGAAGCTCCTCAAAATAAATGAAATTATTTGACTTGTGAATCTTCTTCAACCTTTTCCAAGAATGAGTCCGCTAATTTCTCAAAAACTGATAAAAACAAATTTTATTTATGTATAAATATCATAAAAACATTGTTAAAATGTTTTTATTTCTCTATCTCCCATTTTTCAATCTCTGTTTTATCAAATTCTCAAACAAATTCCTTCTCTATTTTTGATGTAGAAATGACTTCTCTGCCTCTAAAACAAAATTCACTATGTAAGAATTAATCAAAAATCATCTTACAATGTCCTATTGCTCATGAATCCATGCTCGATCCCTCTTCTAAAAATATAAATTCTCACTGTGCATTTGAAATTGAAACAAATTTGGCTCACTGTTTGTATGAGAACAACAAGAAATAGCTCACTCTTTTTTTTTAAAATCACACACTATGTAAAAATTTGTTTTATTTTACATATGACAAAATCGTGGCTATGTATGGAGGATTTCAATCTTGGTTACCTGATCTGGAGAAATCTCGAAGATATCTCTGAGTTCGACCTCGTGCTCCTGTGTTTACACAATGCTACTTTAGTTAAAACTCCTCTCCAACATCTAAATATTCACATATTTCATAAGTGGTAGAGTCGGGTTTAATGGTGGAAAAGGTCCCAAATTTATAACTGGAGTTTGAATCATTGTTCAACAACACATCTTAAACATAATCCTGAGCTTCACTATCCCTAAAATATGATTAGCAGTGAAGAAAATCCGAAATCAATCCTTACCTGTTCACTTTACGAAATTTCTGGAGTTTTTTGGAGCGTTCAATCAACTCGACGAACAGAGATCTCGGGCTTCAATATTCGTTAAAACCAATGCACATCCTTCTTATTTCTACACACTTATTTGCCTATTTCTTATGTTTTTCTCTCTCGGTTCAAGCTTCTCTGTCTTTTCCCACAACCTCTTCTCTGTGTTTTCTCCTTATTTCCGTCTTTCACGAGGTGCCAAATGCATGCATGTGATTGCACAACATCGTCCTCTTCTTCCTGAGCCTAAATATGGCCGTGATGGGGAAATAAAAATGCTAACATAGAGCTCTGTTCATTTTAATGGTGAAGGATTATAGTAGTTTTTCACAATGTTTGAATGTGGCACTACACAGTGTTTTTGAAATGTTTGACTATTTCATATGCCGACTCACTTTTTGACTCACATACCTCTGTGATTGCATTCCTCTGTCTTGTACATTGTCCTTCTTCCATGGTGTTTATACATGTCTTATCACCATAACACCACATCCCCACGTTCTTTGTAATTTCGTTTTTCATTCATGGCCACCCTCATTACGCTGCATGCCCACACCTTGGTTTGTATGCATCATAATTTCATGTCTTTTCAACCTTCGTTGCATTGTATTTTGTTTGCATTTTCACATTTAGGCTTTGTCATATTATATGTTTTCATATTGCGCTCATTCCATACCTTATTTTTTGTCATTTTTATGCACTTTTCTTATTTTATTTTAAAATTACCATAGGATAGGTCATTTTAAAATTAAAATTTTCTATTATGACACTAACCTTTTGTGATTTTTGTAGGATGACCAAAATTCCTGTTAGCCACCTACGAATTTTTTGGCAAGCAAATAGGTGGCTAAATTGTTTTTGAGCCTTCAAGAGATACATTTCCTATGAAAATCTCTCATCCTTGAAGCCTCTGGTGTCCTTTTCCTTTAGAAATTTCTTCACTGCTATTTCCATCCAAAAGGCCTCATTGACTGTGAAAAATTGTGTTCAGAAAAGGCCTTGATTTTCCCTTGTATCCCTGCAAAATTTCCCATTTTAACCTCTTTTCCCATTTTCAAAGTTTCCCCTTTAACCCCCAAAAATCCCTCCTAAGTCTTCCAAACCATCTATTTCATCCTTTTAAACCAAGTGAAATCCCTTCAACTGGTTTTAAAACCCCTTTATTCCCCTACCGGAACCCTGGTTCAGGCCTCAAAACTTTGCTTTCTGGCTAAAAAACCCATATTTTACCTTATGACAGGCTTAGCTGCTTTCGGCTAGCCCCTAGCCACTTCCCCTCCATAAGCTTGAGCGCTAAGACCAAGCGCTAGTCCACAAGGCGCCAATCGCATCGGAGAATCGGAGCTGAACACTCTTTTCCTTTGTAAACCATACAACTTCCGATGCGATAGTGTATTTGGTCTGTCGGCCTTTGAGATGATCTCTGTCGTTGATCTGAAAAGATCTAACAGCTCGCGCTCATTCCATCGTGCCCCGATCACACTCCGTTGTAAACCTCCGATGATCTTCTCCACCGTCGATTCATATTTAGATCCGTCGGCCATCGCTGCGCCGCCTCCATCACCAATCAGGACTTTTTGTTGTGCCAACCTTCCGATCCCCTGATTGGCCGATCCCCGATTGAATCTGAACCATCCATCCATTCTGATCCTATGACCCAGATTACTTCTTACTTTGCCCCGCTCCCCCGATTGGTCACCCCCCAATCCAATCGCAACCGTTGATTTGCAGCCAAATCAACGGTCCAGAGCCAATCGCTTCATCGCCCGTCGGAGATATGGCCCCTACCTCCTCCGCTCCCGATTAAATCCTGACCGTCCATCCTGTCTGATCTAGCGACTCATATCACTCCCGACCACTGACCATATCCTCCGCCTACATTTATTCTCTCCAGATCTTAGCCGTTCATTCATAGATCGGATGGTTCTCAATGAAACCACCTTCTGCTTGACCCCACTTTAACGATCGCGCACGTGCCTCACAGCGCGCTCCTCCATCACCGTCGAATATTTCGGGCCCAAATCCAACGGTCCATGGAAATATCGCGCAGTTATTGTGTCTGGTGTTTAACAGTCAGAATTTACGCGATATGGGCAGTTTTCCAGAGCCACGTGTCAGCTGGGGACCCATATCGCGTTCATAAAGTGAAAACTGCCTCAATCCCCTTTCACCCATGTGAAACCGGCGGGGGGGTTTCATACACCGAAAACCACTTCCCCACTTTATCGCTTCCTCGAAATTATATTAACCGCATTCCAACTGCTGACTGTTTCCGTATCAACGACTCTCATTCCATCGCACATTCCCTTCACAATTTCTTACCGCGTGGACTTCAAATATCAGATTGCATCATCACGTTCGCCGATCTCCTCCTAAGATCTAATCAAACGGCCCCACATGCATTCCTCCACCAAATCTTCATCAGATCGATTTTCCACCATTTCACTGCATTTTTCCACCGCTTTCCATTACACCCAAATAATTCACCTCTGATGCACTGCCATCATCACAGCATTCCACTACATCCATCCTCCCCCATGCATGGATTTCTTAACAGATTTTTGTGTTTTGCAGGATATAGGCGGTGTAAACCGCCATCGTTCACAGTCATTGTTTCAGTGACACAGAGCGCAGTAGAGACCATTTTCAGAGCCAGATATTACAAAGAAGAGCCTGGGAAGGTGTTAGAATGTAATTTTCATCAAAGGACAGAGTTTAACTCTGTAAACCTCCCCAGCACCATTAAAGTTCCAAATTTCACAGACAGAGACAGTAATGGAGCAGCAAAGAGTATCAGTGAAAGATCAGAGAGTTTAAGGCCTGTAATTGAAGATTTTGAGCCTAAATTCAATGATCAAAAGGAAATTGTATCAGATCGAAGATCTCATGATTAACACAGAAGGCCTAAAGAGGCCTAACGCGCAGAAAACAATATCATCAGTGTTTCACATCAGCAGAAGTTTCCTCCCGAGAAAGGACATAGTACCCATACTGTCTTCATTCTACATCGTGTTCCTGAGAAGATTTCCACCCTGACAGAAGTCTTAATGTCACCAGAGCATTTGTTATGCAGTATGGCAGACCTTGAATTCATTTATCTGCCTTTATGTTTATTACCAGGGTACTGCAGAGTACTACAGCCAAAGTACATCAAAGAACATACCCGGAGTAAATTGCAGCCTGTCGAAGACCACTCTTTCATCCAAAGAGTACCAAAAATCAATGCATAGATATTAAGATAGAATGGGCCTTGACCCTCTTCTTATACTCTGTTTTAATGTTTCATTTAGTGTTTCATCTACCTCCTCTGCCTCTCTTTCAGCTATAAAACTCATGAATAAACTCATTGTAAAGTTTGTTGATCGGATATCTGTGAATTGTAAGTTGTTTCTCTTGAGATATAGTTCTTTGTGTAAATTTGTAAGATAAGTTGAGGAATTTTTTCAGACTAAATAACAAGCTGTTGGAAAATGTTTTACAGGACTGGTGTTTCTCTTTAATATGACAAGCACATTTCTTTGGATCCTTATTTAAAGCAGCGGTGATATTTTCTTACTTTGTCTCTGTTTTCCTTTGTAATTCATCACATTTCATTTCTCTGGTACGCATCAGAAATCTGGCATAGGATATGCCCTTGCATGGTACCCTATGTTTCTGCTCTCCCTACCTTTGATGTTTTCTACTGATTGTGTTATCTGAGTACTGATTCAGGATAATTTAACCAGTGTAGTAGCTAATATTTACTGCTAGCTGATGTATGAATTAATGAATCTGCTCTTAGATGTTCTGGATGGGTTTTAATTGAAAGAATTGGGATATTGGGAGTTTAGAAGTTGTTTCTGTCTCACTAGGGTCCTTTTCAATTAATCGAACCTTTCTAAGTTCCCTTAAGTTGGATGTCGAAGCATTGAGAGTTAAAAGCCTCTCTCTGATCTCAGGCCTTCTCCTTTGTGTTTAAATCTTTAATGTTTCCTTTGTCTGAAGAGTTAACCTTTTAGGAGGTGGATCACAGGTGTCTAATGGCATGCTCTGTCCCTGGATCTATTTCCTATATGGTCCCCTTGGAGGTTTCCTTATCATTCACTTCCTTTCCCATCATTTCATACCACACTATCATCTTTAGGATCCTATGCTTTAGATGACTTGCCCAATTGAAAGCCTTGAATAGTGAATAGCAAGTAAACCCTTTCCTGGCTCCATTGCCCATTGGTCTCCACTGTTCTCTGAACTATCTCCCCTATGCATAAAATCCTCTTTGCTCGTCCTTGTCTTATATTGAACTCTTCCTTCCCGATTCCCAGCAACCAAACAAACAAAACAAACAAACCTTGTGCCTTATAACTAGCGTAAAGCCTTAAAACTGAGCCTCAAAGACATATACCTTTGCCTATATAGAGAGATCCCTCTTCGGACCCAGGAGGGCTAGATCCTGAGGTCTGAAAGTGGTTCTGATGTTTTCTCATCTTTTGGTATTGCAAAACTTGCCAAAACATGGGAACTCCAACAATTCCTTAAGGGAAGAATATTGAGTCCTTTATTTTTTATCAAAAAGCTTATAAAATGTTTGGGATTAATGTAAAGGTATATGGAATGATGAATAGGAATGGGGTTAATGTAGGAAAGGATAATTAATAGGAATTTTGTGTGAAATAATAGGATTATAATGAATGAAATATGATTATGATGGGTAGGATAATGAAGATAATATTTTCTTTTATGTGGAATGTAGGTAGGATATAGGTAAGAAAAATGTAAAGTGGTAAGTGTAATGGAATGCATATCAAGTTAAATTAGTTTTAAAAATTTCTAGAAATTAAAAAAAAATTCGAGATATTTTAAGAGAATTGTTTTTTACACTTACTTTACTTGTTCTCACGTAAAATATATTGATGTCAATACTGTTTGATGATGTCCTTTGATCAAAATACTGGTTGATGGTTGAAGATGTCCTCATGATCATAATGATGGTTCTTCAAAGATAAATTCTAATGGAATGTAGAGACTTATTTTTCCTTTCATGTTTTTGCATCTGATATTGATTCAGGTTCCTTGAATTTTGATGTTGTTTAGGTCCCTTCTATAATTTGTAAATGATGTTTCAGGTCCCTTCTGCAATGATATTGTAAATAACATTTCAGGTTACTTCTGTCATGTAATTTAGGTCCCTTTTGCATGATATTTTCAATGATGTTTTAGGTCCCTTATGACATGTAATTAAGGTTCCTTCTGAAATACAGCTACTCAAACTATTGCATAGTTTTATTACGAACTCCCCCCTTGCTTATGTTAAGAGTTGTCCTCAAGTCTTGCATTTCTTGGAGGATTATTTCTACAAAATCAAACTGAAGTAAAATTAAAACAAAATAGAGAATTCATATTAGCAAAACTAATTGGTTTTTCGATATGAATTCGAGTTTTTATTGTGTCAGTCTCGTGGATTTTCACAACCAAACTCTTTTATGATTTTTTATTTTATTTATTTTTTCTTATATATATATATATATATATATATATATATATATATATATAAATATATATATATATATATATACGAGCATATATTTCGAAGTAAGGAAGGCATATCACTATGTTGTTCCATTATTTACATATCAGTTTCTGTTGAAATTATTTTCAGAAAATATTCTTTATTGATAGGCTTATTGTAGACTTTAAGCCTATGTCCATTAACTAAAAATGAAATTGATGCTTCATCGATTGTTTTTATTTTGACTACTCCATTGTCAAAGATCTCTTCTATCTCATATGGCCCAAGCCCATGAGTTGTAAACTTTGCTCTGAAATCCTTAAACTTGGAGTCAAACAGTAGTGCCCAGTCTCCTTTATGAAAAACTTTATTTTTAAAGAATATTTCATGCCATTTTATTCTATGTTTTTGCACTAGAGATGTATGCTCTATTTCTTGTTGTCTTATTTCATCCAGTTAATTTAATTGCATCAGTCGTTGTTGTTGTGCTTGAAATAATTCCATTCCCAATTCTGCTACAAGTTTATATGTATGAATTTGAAATTCAATGGGTAACAGAACTTCCTTACCATATACCAACTGATATGGACTGAATACAGTTGTGTTCTTCCATGTAATCTGGTATGCCCATAGTGCATCTCTTAACTTTTCCAACCATTCCTTTATATTAATTTATATAGTTTTTGTCATGATATTCTCCAAAAAAAAATTAGTGGACTCCACTTGTCCATTTTATTGGGGATGGTATGGAGTATATTTTCTGTGTTTGATTTTATACTTTTTTGTAAGATCCCTTACAAGTTTGGAGGTGAATTGTGCTCCCCGGTCTGTAACAATTTGTCTCGAAACTCCAAACCTTAAAAATATTTCCTCAAATAGAAAAGTAATAACTATTTCTTTTGTTTCTCTTTCCACTACCTTTGCCTCCACCCACTTAGTAACATAATCTGTACATACTAGAATGTACTTCTTTCCGTTTAAAGGTGGGTTTATTGGTCCCACAAAGTCTAGATCCCATTGCTCAAATGGTTCTATGAGTACTTATGGCTTTAATGGAATTTCATCTGATATCACAGGTCTTTCAGTTCTTTGGCTGTTGTCACATCTCTTAACATAGGCTTTGGAATCCTTGAAGATTGTTGGCCAGTAGTAGTCAAGTTTGAGCACCTTGTATGATGTCTACTTGTCTGCAAAATTACCACCACATGGCTTGTCATGACATACTTTCAAAATATCTAGAATCTCGTCTTCTCTAACATAGTTTCTTATTAATAGATAAAAACTAGTATAAAAGAGGTCACCATTGACCCAACTATATCTAGCACTTTCTCTAATTTTCTTTCTTTTCTATTTATTTATGTAATGGGATGGTAGTATTCCAGATGATAAATAGTTGGCTACATCTAAAAACCATTGAGTTTTAACAGTTATAAAAAATAAATGTTCATCTGGAAAATTATCTGAAACAGGATTTGGATCACTAGGTGAATGAAGCCTTGATAGAAATTTTGCTACTTGATTATCCTTACCTGGTCTATCTTGTACATTGATGTTAAATTCTTGCATCAATAACAACCATCTAGTAATTCTGCCATTTGTAATTACTTTTTTCATTAAGTATCTTATGGTTGAATGATCTGTGTGAATGAATACTTGATAACCTGTTATGTAATGCCCAAACTTATTAACTGCATGTACTACATCTAAAATTTCTTTTTCTGTGACTGTATAGTTCAATTCTGCCAGTGTTAAATTTTTTATTATAAAGTATATGGCATAATTAAACTAGTTTTACTTTTTTCCAAGTGATGCTCCTGTAACTATGTCAGATGCATTAGTAGATATATGAAATGGAAATGACCAATTTGTTCCTCTAAGAATGGGTGCAACTGACCATTTTTCTTTTAATATTTGAAATGCATTTTGAAAATTATTTGTCCATTAGAATTCAACATCTTTTGAAACTAACTTGAATAGAGGTAGAGCTATTTTACTAAAATTTTCGATGAATCTCCTATAATAGCATGCATATCCCAAGAAACTTCTTACTTCCTTTTGTGTTGTTGGTGGAATTAAATCCACAATGACTTGTATTTTTGTTGGGTTCACCTTGATTCCTGAAGAAGAAATATGGTGTCCAAACACTATCCCTTAATTTAACATCATAAATCATTTCTCATTACTAAGGGATAGATTTTTCTCTATGCGTCTTTTCAAAACTTTTTCAAGATTTTTCAAAAAATCATGAAATGTTCCTCCATATACAGTGAAATCATCCATGTAGACCTTTACATATTCATGGATGAGATCAGAGAAGATTGCAAGGACTACTATTTGAAAATTAGCAGGTGCATTACATAACCCAAAAGGTAAAACATTATATGCATATGTTCCCCATGGAAAAGTAAATGTGGTTTTATCCTAGTCTTCCAATTCTATCTTAATCTGATTGTATCCACTAAATCCATCAATAAAAGAAAAGAATTTCTTCCCAGCTGATGAATCTAGTACTTGGTTAATAAATGGTAATGGGAAATGATCTTTTAATGTGGCTTTATTTAGCTCCCTATATTCTACACATATCCTCCACTTTCCATTTTTCTTTGGCATCACAACTAAGGGAGAAACCCATTGACTATCATAAATATGATAGATGAATCCAACTTGTAACAATTTCTGTAGTTCCTCTTTCACTATTTCTTTCATCATAGGATTCATTCTTCTTTGTGGTTGTCTCACTAGTTTGATATGATCATCAGTGTAGATGTAGTAAATACATTTCTTTGGATGAATCCCCTGCATGTATGTTTAATCCCAAAAAAAATATTTTGAAAATTTATGTAACAATGCTATTACATCTTGTTCTTGTGATGTTTGTAAATTATTACCAATATTTGAATTCCTTCCGGGACCGATTTTGATGATTTTACTTGTGAATTGGTAATTGAGTTAACAGGAAAAATACTTTCAAATGAATTTTGCAATGATTGAATAGTACAATTTTCTTGGAAACATTGATTTAAAATATGACTTGCAGCTTCATATTGTGTTATTCTAAGCTACTCTGAAATATCATGTTCTGAGATGAAAATCTATAATGGATCCTCATTTTCTTCCTCTTCTCTAAAATTATAGACTTGATTAATACTAAGAACAAATTAAATTTCTTGTTGTTGTTGTTCATCAAGCCATGATAATAAAGAAGGAGAATGTGTTGGAGGATAGAGTGTAACATGTATCCTTTCATCCCCATGTGCTATAATCATACTTCATGATTTGCATCCAATGAAGGCATCTACTGTGGCTAACCATGGCTTGCCTAGAATTAAAGGATGGCCTCCTAAATTTGTTTTTAGTTGCAAGATTAGAAAGTCTACAGGATACTCCCATGAATCCAAAGAAACAATGATATCTTCTAATATTCCCTCTGGTACATCTTTAGATCTGTCTGCAAGCTCCAAAATTGTAGTAGTAGGTCTAATATTGTGCAATTTCAAGTGTTTCATAGTTTCTGTAGTCATAACATTTATATCTGCTCTCAAATATATTAAAGTGTTTGGAACTGAAAAATTATTGGTCGAGATGGTAACCATAGGGATCCCAAGGTCAATATATTTTTCAATTGTTGTTTTTGTAGACATGAGACTAGCTAATTTTCCAATGACCTAGATTGTGGGTGGATATCTATTCCTTCTACCAGTTTTCTTGATGTATAACTCCTTTATTGTTTTTTGCATAAATTGGAATATCTTTTATAGCTTGTAACAAAGGAATTTTGACATAATAATTCTTCAATTCATCCAAAATATAAAATTCAGGAAGAGACATTGGAATTTTCTGCTCTACTAACCTCTCTGCATAGGGTGGAGTTTGAGTCATAATAAATTTTTGTAATATTCCTAATTTAGCTTCAGCTAATATGAATATTAAAATTTTATTTTGGGATCTAGATGCATGAATAATTGAGCAAGGAGGCTCATAATTTGCTCAAGTATGAATAAAAATCCCTCCTAGTGTGAAAGGGGATCATGTAATAACTAGTTCAAACATCCACATGTGTGAAAAAGGTATAAACTATTTGGGCAAGGTCAAGTTTGACCAAATCAAAATAAATTACTCTCAAAGAAGTGGATTCGAAATAAAGCCAGCTCAATGTGAATAGGGATCACATCCAGATAGATAAAATGAAGGCACCTTGAGTGTGAAAAGGGACAAGGCATGAAGAATCATTCAAGGTTGAACAAGTCAACAAAACTGTCTAGATACATTGAACCATCTTGTTGGACAACGCAACTTTTGTGGAGGAGCCTATGCATGGAAGCAACCTGATAGTGGGTGGGACCCTTGGAGAGGAAGCTCATCAATTATATAATGAAGGAGATGGCAAGCATATGGACATATTGGAGATTATATTTTCATGAGTTCTGCTTAGACTTCCTGCATAATTAACTGTTTAGCTAATTTGTTGCACTGCTTAGTGTAAGGGTTTTATCGGGTGGGGATTCCCTACTCTTTCTTGGATATCTTGCTTGAGAAATATAAGAGGAGGTTTCTGATCTAAATTTTCCACTACCTGGTGTTACACCATTTTTTGGTCATCTAACCTATTATCATTAGATGGACCCAAGTACACCATGTAAGACCAATTTTACCCTAAGTAAAATTGCTTTCACTATGTTAAATAACTTTAAAAACCACATTTATTAGGTTGTTTATGGTCTAAATAGGAAACCCCAAAAGGAAATATTAAACAAACCTATATTTGTTTGATTTTCCTCATGGAATAATTAATTAAACCATAATTTAATTATTATTCCTAGTCATGTTTAACCCAAACAAAGAAATTAATTAGATAAACCTTTATTTATCTTATTATTTTCTAGGAATAATTATTTAAATCTTATTTAGATAATATTCCTTGTTAAATATGACCAAATCACCCACAAATAATTAAATAAATCATTATTTATTTAATTATCCTTCAACCACTTCCCTAAAAAGATAAATAAATCATTTATTTATTTATTATTAACAAATAAAGGGATTTGACCCAAGTCAAATACTTTTTCCCTCCAACAAATATAATAAAATATTCCATAAAAGATGGATCTAGATTTGGTTAACATTATTTTAATCATGCACCAAGATCTAGAATGACCCAATATTTTGTTATAAATAGGAGGGTTTTTCCTATCTTCATTCTTCACCTGTTGCCTATTAGATCACTCGGGATTAGGCAAAATCTGATCCCGATCAATAAATCCAGCTATCAATAAATCCAGCACCTGATTGAATCC
>JAXQQM020092450.1:0-101298 GCA_034641835.2 Pinus albicaulis | reverse complement strand
TTTTTTTTCTAAATTATGCTAATTCTATTATGTAAACATATTGTTACAAAACTACCTCAGTTCAGCTGCGGGAGCCTGAAACTGGGCTTGATGTCCATGCTTTAACATTTTGACGAACTGCCCAGAGTGGGAAACCAGTTCTTTCAGAAAAGTTGCACCGCCCTAGTAAGGGAAACCGGTGGATAGTCCATTACATTCAGTGTGAGAAAACTATAGAGGAACGACACTAACATGCAGCTTCTACTGCTGTTGACATCAAAATCTAGATTATCTTGCAAAAAATAGGAATTAGATACCATACTGGATTAAGGCAGAGAGAACTGATGCGTGTGGTTTGGAGAGGGTGGCTCCTCCTCCACGCGACACCCGTATTGCTCCTCTGGATCTTCTGCAGCATCACGTTGAACTCCATCTTTGTTTAAGAGATTTGCATCCATCTGCATTGAGAGCTGAGCCAAGTTGGGAGAGGCAGAGGCAATGTGAGCGTCCAGACCAGAAGAAGGAGTTGCAGCAGGGGCGAGCTGGGGAACCAGGGGCGGGGGCGGAGGTTCATGAAGCGGAGTATGCTGAAGAGTTGATTCTTCCCGCAGGGTAATGGTAATGTAGGCAGTGATAGTAGGACGATTAAGAGCACAGTCAAAGCGGAGTTCAACTCTCTGCGTAGTCTGCCTTATAAAGTGACTTCCAGAGGGATGGCGGGCAGCAGTGGCGGGATTCGGAGGAGCGCTAGGGGGAGGTGAAGTTTGCGGGTCTTGGGCAGAGCCAGGAGGGTTATCAACTTCCCAATGTCTGAGGGGGTCCTGAGAATGCTGCCTCTCAGTATGCTCGGTAGAGGGGTCATCGCTGAGACTAGACGAGGGACGCTCACTCATCTGCCTGCCCCTTGTTGCTCCTCGGCGGCACCTCATTCGTTGTCTAAGTCTGGGCATAGCTGTCGCTGCGGAGTGCAAAGGCTAGAGACCAGGAGAATTGACTTGGACAGGGGCAAGAACACAATGAAATCCTGGAGGGATCTGCAAATTGGAATTGGAGTGGCAAAGAGCGTTATGAGAAAAATGATATCCCGGAGTCGTTTCAATGCAGCTGAGCAGCGAGCAGCGCCTTCTTGTATGAGTTCGGGCACTGGGCTCTGCACAAGCTGCTGGGCACACACTGCAAGTGGGAGTCAGAGAACTGCAGGTCGAACAGTAATGATTTGGCAAACCCGGATTTGGATCCATAATGAGCCAACTGAGTAGACCAAAGATGAAGAAGAGCCGACGCTGGTGCATTAAAGACTTGGGAGCTGGCGTATTTAATTCAGGCGTGATGGAGCCATGGGGGGCCATATGGCCACCCCATGCGAAACCCCTTGGGAGGTGCTCCGGGACAGTAGTCCCATCAGACCAATTAAGCATCCACATCCGGAACCGGACGATCGTCTTGAACCAGGTTGATACAATTCTGGAGAAGAGCTCCATCATGGATGATTTGTAGGGGACCATGATTGAGAGTATCCATACTGTCAACTCCTAGATTAGCTAGGAGATCTGCGGCTTTATTGCCATCTCTTTTGGTGTGGGTAAAGGAGATAGCTTGGTTGCTTTCTAGCCAGTTGCTAATTTTTTCAATTCGGGAAGCCAATCTCCAACTTGTGGCAGCTTTTGCATGTTTGGTGCCCTGTAGCAGTTGATTGGCAATACTGATGAGAATCTGGGAATCCCCTTCCACAATGATAGGAGAGAGGTTGTAGAGATGGGATAAGTTCAGCCCTTGCCAAAGCCCTTCCAGCTCTGCGGAGTTGTTGGTATCCCATCCTATTGAGCCATAGTAAATAGCCAGGACGTCCCCTTGTGTGTTTCTGAATATGCCTCCAAAGCCAGTTGGTCCAGGATTGCCTTTTGAGGCCCCGTCAAAATTCAGTTTGAAGATTCCTGGGGGTGGTGGAGTCCAAGTAGATTGGAGATCAGGGGTCTTCTAGTTGTTGGAGTTTGGAGTACTAGAGATTTTCAACTGCCAGTTTTGCCAGATAGCGACTTCCTTAGGCTGTTTGGGAATATCTTCCTCCTGCCAAGAATGTAGAGCTAGAGTCTCTTGAAGGTTATTGTTGAAGTTGTTCCAGATTATGTCCAAAGGAGTGAATTGATTTTTGAAAATTCTCTTGTTTCTCTCTTTCCAAAGGGACCAGAAAAGTAGACCTGGAATGATTTGCCACAGGGTGTTAAGAAGGGAGCTGCTATATGGGTGCCGCGGCCAGAGACGCATAATATTAGTCAAGTCCCCTTGCGGTTTGCTCTTTTGACTCCTGAAACAAATCTTTTCCCATAATTTGCTGGCTAGGTTGCAGGACATCATGAGGTGCTGGATTGTTTCTGTACTTTGCTGACAATTAGGACATTGCGACGGACCACAGAACCCACGTTTGAGTAGGTTATCCCAGGTGAGAATTCTTTTGTGACTAAGAAGCCAGAGAAAAGTAGAGACTTTAGGCCAATTATCATGATTCCAAACAAATTGCCAAAGCTGATCACGCGGAAGAGGGTCGGGATGCATGAGAGAGAAGGCCTCTTTCGTCGTGAACATACCCTTGGTCGTATAGCCCCATCTGAGAATGTCTGGTTCCTCCGAACATCTAATTTTCTGGCGTTGGAGTTCCTCCTGGAGAGCTTCCCAAATGTTGTTTTGAGCATAAGGAGTGATATGAGCAGGTTGCTTCCATTGTCGAAAATCATTGTTGTTTGAGGGGATCCAACACTGATAGACTTTGGTTTCCTCCGGGCCAGTGATTCTTCCATTAATGGTGAGGGGGAGAGTATCAGTAAGCTTAGGGCATTGTTGCCAAGAATCTGCCCAGAATCTGGCATTGTGCCCGTTGCGTATTTCCCAGAAACTGTGCTACTGTATGAGTGCAAAATGTTGTTTGGCTGCATTCCATATTAGGGAGCCAACAATTGCAGGGAAAGTCTGATCAAGTCTTCAGGAGGTCTGTTATTAGCGTACTTTGCTGTCCACATTTTAGCCCAGGGCCTATAAGGATTTGAGAGCCAATTCCACCACAAACGAGCTCCCATGACTTCATTGTTGTGAATAGGATCCCTGAGCCCGAGCCTACCAACGTCTTTAGGGGAGCAAACCGTGCTCCAATTGACTAGAGCCCATTTTTTCTTTTGGTTTGAAGACCCCCAGAGGAAGCGACATTGCAAATTCTTGATCTGCTTCAGTACCCACTTCGGAGCAGCAAGCACAGAGAAAAGATAAAGGGGCATAGATTGCAATATCGCTTTGATGAGGACGATTCTGCTGGCCAGATTGAGAGCTCGGTATGTCCACGAGGAAAGCTGAGCTTCCAATTTTTCCAAGAGTTGATTCCAAGCGAGTGCTTGATGGCCGAATCAATGAGAGGCGCGCCTAGATATTTGGCTGGAAGGAGGGCAATGGAGAAGCCTAGAAGGCGGGATATGCTGGATTGAGTCAGTGGAGGAGTGTTGAAAAAGAAGAGTTGGGATTTAGAGACGTTTACGGTCATTCCAGAGGCATCATAAAAAAGGTTCAGAATGTCTTTGATGGTCTGGGCTTCTTGGATAGAAGGGTAACCAAAGAGCATGTTATCATCAACAAATTGTTGATGGGTGGTGGTGGATGAGCCATGGAGGGAAATGCTGCAAAGCTGCTGAGTGAGGATAGCATGATGAAGAAGTTTACTGAGACCTTCAGACATGAGGACGAAAATGAAGGGGAAGAGAGGGTCGCCCTGTCTAATTCCTCGAGAAGGCGCAAAAGGAGTGGAAGGGGAACCATTGATGAGGATAGAATACAGGGGCGTGGAGATGAGGCTCATTAGCCATCTTATCCACATCTGGTCAAATCCGAAGGCTTTAAGGATGTGCTGAATATAACGCCAACATAATTTATCAAAAGCTTTAGATAAATCTATTTTGAGGAGCATACCTGGCTTTTTGATGCTTTTGAGAGAATGAATGACTTCATGAGTAAGGATGATGCCATCCATAATTTGACGGCCTTCGACATATCCTTTTTGCTCTGGCGAGATGAGTAATGGAAGAAGAGGCTTTAATCTATTAGCAATGACTTTGGATATGACCTTGTAAATCACATTGCAGAGAGCGATAGGTCTGTACTTTTCCGGAGTGCTTGGGTGCTCTTCTTTTGGCACTAGAGCTATGAATGTTGCATTCAGAGAAGGGAGAAGCCAATGAGTTGCTCTAGATTCCTCTACCAGTTGCCAAACCTCTGTTTTGATGAGTTCCCAGAAATGGTGAAAGAAGTTTGAGGTGAAGCCATCAGGACCAGGCGCCTTTCCGTCCTTAGTTTGGGTCATCGCCGTTTCAACCTCTTGGATTGAGACAGGGCGTAGAAGCAGCTGGTTGTGCTCTACAGTGACAAGTTTGGGTATAAGCTGGGAAATTTTGTCGATGGCTGGCTGCTTATCTATATTATGGTCTTCCTGCTATATGCTTTTAAAGTGATCCAGGAGGACTTGTTCGATCTCCTCATGTTGCTCCACTTGTTCTCCTTGTTGGTTGGTGATGTGCGAAATTCGATTTTGCATTCTTCTTTGTATTGTTGACCTATGAAAGAATTTCGTATTCCTTTCCCCTTCCTTTAACCAACTTATTCTCGATTTTTGCCTCCACAAGGTTTCTTCTTGCTTGCGCCTCTCTTCTAACTACTTCTTTAATTCCTGTTCTTTGAAGGCTAAGTCATCTGTTCTTCCCTCCAGGATGATTTCCTGTTGAGTTGCTTCCATTTTGGTCTCTAGGATCTTTATCTCTTGGAAAATGTTTCCAAAGACAGAAGTGTTCCAATTCTTGATGATCGCTTTGAGATGCTTAAGCTTCTGCTGAAATTGGTACATTTTAGAGCCTGCTGGGGGATTGAAGTTGAGCCAGGCAGAGGTGATCATGTCTTTAAAGGATGGATGAGAGAGCCAAAACACTTCAAATTTGAAGGGTTTTTGGAGCTGAATGCCGATGTTCTGCCAGTGAAGTGAGATGGGCCAGTGGTCTGAGCCTGCCAATGGAAGGATTGAAGCCGAAAGATCCCCTCCCAAATAGATGGCGTTGTCAGATATGAGAAAACGATCCAGTTTTGAGGCAATCTGCCTAGTTCCAGCCCTTTTGTTGTTCCGAGTGAAAGAGCCATTAGAAAAGGGAAGGTCTATTAGCCAACTGTTGGTTATGAAATCTTTGAAATGAGAACTTTCTGGATCTAATCGAGGTCTACCACCAGTTTTTTCCTCCATCTTGGTGATCATATTAAAGTCCCCTGCTGCTATCCAAAGGGGATAGGTTCTTTGAGAATTCAGGATCTCCATGGTATTCAGAAGCGCTATTTTCCTGGCATGTTCCTGGGGAAAGTAAACATTTGAAAGGTGCCCATGGATGTTAGTGCCAATGGGATGAAAAGTGGCCTGAATAAGATGATGCGTTGCATCAAAATTTGCTAATGCTATGGACTGAGTGTCCCAAGCTATTGTGAGACCCCCTGATGAACCAGAGGCATCAACTGCGACAGAGCGACAGCTGGGCCAAGCTTTAGACAAAATGGAACCCAGAGTTTCACTATTACATTTAGTCTCTTGAAGAAAAAGAATGTTTGGCCTTTATTTTTGAATCATATTTTTAATCATTTTGTGCTTCCATGGGCTATTGAGCCCTCGAACATTCCATGAGATGAGTTTCATGGGTAACTATTCGCCAAGAGTTTGAAAAACCGCGTTAGCTTGGGGTAGTGACTTGAGTTCACCAACATTTCCCCGATGGTGATGGTGCGCTGCCAGTCAGGTTTGCGACCTCTTTTTCTAGATTCTTTTGTGATCTTTAGGCTGTCCCAATGGCTGCCTAGCTGAACGCCTAGCTTTTTATGCTGTTGGGCCTTGGATAAGGCCCTTTCAAGTTTGTCAATTTGAAGGGGATTGATTTTGTCAAATTCTTCTCTTCTGCAAGCATCCTCTAGCCCTAGGATGTCAAGATCCCCCATGTCTACCCCTTCCAAGTCCTCTTCCATGAAGTTCGTCTGGCTGCTGTCAGGATTATTGCTAATAGGAGCTTTAAGCTTGGCTTTAGGATCGTCCAAGTCCATGACTGTGGGGTGCCAGGTCAAAAGCTTGGTTTCATGGGAAGGTTCAAGCTTGGAGCTTAAGCTTGAAGGTTGCTCGATCTGGGATTGCTTGGGATCGGGATTAGCAGGTGAGTTAGAAGGAGCTGAAGGATTGAGGGGGGGATCATCAGGGATGGGGATGGAGTCCGAAGCTGGATTTGAGTTGGAGAGAATGTCAAAACTGTTGCTGGTGGAAGGAGTGCTGGATGAGGGGTTAGGCTTCTTACTCGAAGTGGAGGATTTCTTGTTATGCCTTCTGCGCGAGGGGACCTTGGTGAAGCCATCTGCTTCCGGGGTGACTTCGGCTTCCTTATTCTGAGTTTGGGCATTAAGAGGGCAGTCTTTGAACAGGTGCCCGTGGGCATGACACCTGCGGCATCTGAAAGGCACATGTTCGTAATCTAAAGGTTGGATCCACTCAAAATCATCATGATAGATACTTACAGCATCAGGCAGGGCTTTGTCCAAGTGCATGTAGACACAGATGCACGCATAGGATGTGTATCTTCGAAGCTTTGTCTCCTCCACTATCTTGATAAACTCTCCTAATCCCTTGCTGATTGCTTGGAGTGAGTCTTCATCCCAGTATTCGATCGGCAGCGAGTATAGGCGTATCCAGACTGGTGCCCAGTTGAAGTTTTCTTTGTCTGGGTTGAATCTTTCTATCCAGTTCCTGAGATATAGCCCAGCTGAGTTTAAAAAGTATGGACCTCCGTCCATAACCCTATTCCGGTCTTCTATGCAATTAAATTCCGCCGTGAAGAAGCCTTTTGGTCCAAGTTGGAGCGCAACGTGTCCTTTGGGCTTCCATTTGGAAGCAATCCAGCCTTGAAGGGCCTTTTCAGTAGGCCAGAGGCCGATAAATTTACCTATGAGGGCGTGGTCCCTCATATATTGGATTTGAGCGTTTATTCGATGGCTGGGCAGGTCGATCTTGGGTCTGTCAGGTGCGATGGGCTTGCACGTTGAGGAGGTGGGCGCGGCTGCGTCCTGCTGGGTCTGCACAGTCGGCGTCTGGGGCGCTGTTGTTTCCTGTCTTTTGCCGGCGGTATCAGTGCTCTGAACAGAGCTGACGCGGGATCCTTCATTGGTTACAGGGGGGATTGTCCTCCCCCCCCCCCGAGCTCGTATCCATGGTTGGAGGCCAACTACGCACTATTTTGTGCGTTGAGTGGTGGCAAATTTTCTTGCGGTACAAGTTAGACTGCGAGAGGTCTGGGGTTTACGCAACCAACCCAACCGTAAATCCGCTCACAAATCGTCTCCCCCAATCCATTTAATGTCGGTATAGTTGCTACTTTTGTTAAGTTTAATTCACATAAATATTCCAAAAACATACAAAAATATTATAATTTCTTCTTGTTTATTAAGCTTTAGTTTTTCTCAAAGTCAATTGTTAACTATTAAACAACCTAAAATAGGATTCTCATCATAGCCTTGGATATTTGAATTTATATTTCATTTCACAAATCATAAGTTTTAAGTTTCTCAATTCCATTTAGATATTCAAGATAGACACAAAATCCTAAAACAAATTTAAACATATAAAATCAACACAATGAATTATGTAAGAAGAGGCTTTTAGCATATATAGTGCACTTGTACTTCATAAGATTACTAACTCTGGTCGATAATTTATGATATAAATTTAATACATTAAATTGACTAAATATTTTGGCGTCATTGCTGGGGAAGTTTAATAGGACCCTTATCTCTTAATCTAAAAAAAAAAAAAAAAAAACACACACAAAAACAAAAAAAACATAAAAATGACATGTGTAGAGAAAGAGATTCTAGAGGTAGATTTGTAGCTAGAGGTAGAAGTTGGATCCCAACAACACCACTCACTTCATCAAGGCCTCGTAGTGCTACACCATCCACCCAAACCTGTATTCAATTCTTAGTAGGTAGACATATACTTCTTGAGGTCTTAAGATCATAAATTCAACCTAGAGACTCTCCAACTTCATAAACTAGAGTAGTTATAGAAGAAGAAGACCCTAGAACCCCAGCATAAGGAGTAATATTTCTGACCTATACTGGAGAAAAAATCTTATCCTAGAAGCTAGAAATCCCTAGTGAGGAAGAAGAAGAAGAATAAGTCTTCTTTAATATACCATTAATAAAGGAATCATGAGAATCAGAAGAGGAACAAACAATCTCAAATTTAGAATCCTATATTAGTTCTGAGGAATCTACAATGGCTGGAGAAGGGTAAGGAGAAGTACAAAATGTGAATGATGACCAATTAAGACTAGGAGGAGGTGGACCTAGGATTGGAGGTGGAGGATGAGGTGAAGGATGAAGTAGAGGTAGAGGAAGGGGAGAAGAAAGAGAATAAAGAGAAGAAAAAGGAGAAGGAGGAGGACGTATAGGAGAAGTAGATCATGTTGGATTTCCTATATTGGATGAGGATACAACTACCACAATGAAGAATACCTCACCCTCTATCCTTCCCAATTTTCATGGATTAATGAGTGAATATCCTAAAACATTTCCGTTTGAATTTGAAATTTTATGTAAATCATATGACTACTTACTCGATTCTCAAAAGTTTAAATTGTTTCCTACAACTCTTAAGGATGCAATGTTAAAATGGATCATGGGCTTAATAACACATTCTATTAGGACATGGAAAGAAATGATGAGTGCATCCTTACAAAAATACAAGGACTACTACACACCTCATAATTGGAAAGATGAAGTTTCTAAGATGATGAAAAGAGAAGATGAAAACTTGGAGGACATAATTGAGAGATTCAGTTACAATCTAAAAAGGGCTAAGATGGAAAATTTGGATGAATATAATTTAAAATCACTCCTTTTTAAAGCTATTAGGGATGAATGGATAAACATTCTTAATAATGATGCGAAAGGGAGACATTTCTCAACTATCATTACCTTACATCTCTAATTTATGTATACATATTTCAAGGGGAAAGTCAAGAATTGGGTGGAGTTCAAGGGATCCTATTCTCTCTAGAGTTAATAATTTTGTAGTAGGAATGGTAAGTAGGGATGAAATAGGAAATTTTCTTGATGAATTAAAAACAAATATTTTCAGAAGTCTTAGTGAACAAATAGATACCCTAAAATTACAAAATAAGCAAAGAGATGAGAGTGATTCCTTATCTATCTTTTATCCTAAGTGCAGAACGAAACATGCCTCAAGAGAATGCCCCCTTGATTTAAAAATCATAGAAGCCTGTGTCATATGTACAGAAAATCATGAAACAAAGAAACGTCCTTCTATTCAAGGTCTTAAGGCCATTTACCAAGAGGAAATAGCTCCAAACCAGGTATATCATCTTTGTTTTTTTACTAGAATACCATGACAAGGACTACAAACTCAGGGTTTCAACACTCAGATGTATACTCAGCCCCCACAGAATGACTGGAATGCATCAATTCCATGGTAGCAGCCCTGGTCTCAACCCCAATCTTGGACAAAAGGAGTGAAAAATCCTTATGGTAGATATTATCAATATCACCAATATACACAATATTATCCGAACTATCCACCACAACATTTTCCTCAAACCAGTCAACAACATCAATTTCAAAATCAAAATCCACAATTTTCATTACCATTTCCATAAAGGCCAAGCCAACTACCTGCTCAACCACTTCCAAATCAAAAAAATATGAATTCACAACCTATCTATAACATGGAGGGGAATTTTTTTTAGACTTATATGATAGCTCTAATAGGTCTTAAAAATGTTCAACTTAGATATGGCAGAATATTAGAGAAGAAGTCTCCTTCTATTATTATTCAGAAAAAAGAAAAAAATGATCATTCTGATGAGGATATTTCTCTTCATCGAGATAAAAATATTCAAAATAAAAATAATAATTCTGAAGAGGGGACATCTCTTCATCAGAATCAAAATTTTCAAAATCAAACACATGATTATGAAATAAACTCAACTCCCATCATAGAGAAACCTTCGGCATCTATACCAAATCCTCCTTTCCCTAAAAGATTACAAATTGATAAAGGGGTAGAAAAACAAATCATGTTTCCTACCTATGATATATTAGATGAATTAAAGAATGTCTGTATCAAAATTCCTTTGCTACAAGCCATTAAAGAAATTACAATGCTTGCAAAAGCAATAAGATAGTTGAGTATAAATAAATATAGGAGAAAAACAAAGGAAGTAAAAATAATATAGTTAGTGGGAAAAATTGCAGATATCATGATGGGAAAAACAACCATACAGAAATATTTGAATCCAGGAAGTCCCATTGTGAAAACACACATCAATGGTAGTGAAATCCCAAACATATTGTTCAACTTAGGAGCAACCATAAACATCATGAATAAACAAACTATGGAACAACTAAAACTTCCAAATCTTCAATATACACTAACATTACTACAACTAGCAGATAGATCAATAATCAAACCTGATAGTGTACTAGAAGAAATTTATGTATCCTTATATTATTGAGAATATCCAGTTGAATTTATGATCTTAAATCCAAAGAATATCTTAGGAGGACATCCATTGATATTAGGAAGACCTTGGTTAGCTACATGATGATTTCATCAGTTGTAGATCTGGTGACATGTATATCACTTATGGAAGTTTAACAAAGAAATTCACATTATATCCTCCAACAAAAATAATGATAGAAGTAGAAAATGAAGAATGGATGGATGATGACAATGTCATACAACCTATTTTACTATCTCACAAATTAGTGAATAAAATCAAATTCTAAATTCAATAGAAAATCATGAATTATCTTCACAATGTGAGAGTAGTCAAAATTTTCAAGAACAATGTAATATCGAATACTTATCATCTAGACAAATTTCTTTATGTTCTATGGAATAATTTGGTAATTTTTCAATTGAAATATTTCCAGGTGAAAATTTAAATATAAACAAAAACCTAGAAAAATTTCAAAAGGAGGAATTAATAAAAACATTACAAAAACGTTCTTCTGCATATGTATGGGAATACACTCACATGAAAGGAATCAACCCTGAAACTTGCAT
This sequence comes from Pinus albicaulis, assembly GCA_034641835.2. Classification (NCBI taxonomy): domain Eukaryota; kingdom Viridiplantae; phylum Streptophyta; class Pinopsida; order Pinales; family Pinaceae; genus Pinus; species Pinus albicaulis. The sequence goes on along the minus strand of JAXQQM020092450.1, from coordinate 90,188 downwards.
ACATCATATCTATATTGAGGATAATTCCAGACTAATCTGACAGCCTCAAAGAAGAACAAATCCAAATCTTAGGGAAATTGTAAAGGAAGAAGTACAAAATGTGTTGACTGTAAAATTTATTTATCCAATATCTGACAGTTATTGGGTTTAAACTTTAGCAATTTTCCCTACAAGAATGGAAAATGGAGAGTGTGGATTGATTATAGGGAGTTGAATAAAGCTACTTTAAAATATCACTTTCCATTACCTTTCATAGATCAAGTTTTAGATACACTACCAGGGAATAAATATTTTTTATTCTTGGACTATTTTAGTGGGTATAGTCAAATTTAGGTAGCATGAGAAGATCAAGACAAAATCACCTTTACCTGTCCATGGGGAAATTATGCTTACAGAGTACTTCATTTTGGATTATGAAATGCACCTGCGACATTCCAAAGAGAAGTATTAGGTGTTTTCTTTGATTTAATTCATGGATACCTGGAAGTGTATATGGATGATTTTACACTCTATGGAAATTATTTTGAAGAAGCCCTTGAAAATTTGGAAAATGTTCTCATAAGATATAAGGAAGAAAATCTCTCATTAAGTCATGAAAATTGTTTTATGATGTTTACTGAAGGAATTTTTTTGAGACACCGTATTACAGGAAATGGAATTAAGGTGGACTCATTTGAAGTTGAAGTTATTTCCAAATTAGCAGTCGCAGATTGTCAAAAAGATGTTGGGAGTTGTATTAGGACAGAAAGACTAGACCCCTTATGCCATCTACTATACATGTAAGAATTTGAATTCGGAAGAGTTAACTTATATTCTTACTGAAAAAGAGTTTCTAGTTATTGTCCATGCTATTAATAAGTCTGGACATTAAAATACTGTCTATGTAACTTTCATTAACTAAAATAATTTTGTAATTAGATATCTAATGAATAAATCCATTTCTAATGGTAGAATCACAAGATGGTTACTATTATTGAAATAATTTAATATCACCATTTTAGATCGAAATAGAAAAAACACAATTCTTTGACTTTTTGTCTAGAATTCAAAATGATAATAATGATACTCCAGTAGATGATTGCTTTCCTGATGAATATATTTTTGCAATATCTACTAAATCTCCATGGTTTTCTGACATTGCTAATTATTTATCCACAGGAAAGCTACCATCATATATGTTCCCTAGAGAAAAGAGGAATATAAGTCAAATGAGTGCATCTTGGGTAAATGAAGAATTATACAAGACAAGTCCAGATCTCATCATTATAAGATGTGTACGAGAGGATGAAATACCTAAAATACTAAAGGAATGCCATGATGAGCCATGTGGAGGATACTTTGTTGAAAATAGAACTGCCTACAAAATCCTTCTCTTAGTATATTATTGGCCTTCCATTTTCAATAATGCCAAGGAATATGTTAAAAGATGTGATAGCTTTCAGATAATGGGGAAACCTGTTCCTCCAGATGAAATTCCCTTACAACCATGGGTACTAATCGAACCCTTTGAAAAATAGGCTCCAGATTTTTTTGGACCAATCAATCCACCATTAAGATAAAAGAGGTATATTCTTATGTCCGCTGATTATGTCACTAAATGTGTAGAAGCTAAAGCACTTTCCTTTTCTAATTAAAATTTTGTAGTTTCATTTCATTTTTAGGATATTTTTACTCATTTTGGTATCCCAAGGGAAATTGTAAGAGATAAAGGAACTCAGTTTACATCTATAATGGTGCAAAAGATGACAGAAGAATACAAAATCAAGCATAGAAAGTCCACTCCATACCATCCACAAGAAAATGGACAAGTAGAGTCTACTAATAAAGTGATTGAAGTAATCCTCACAAATATTGTACATTTTCATAGGAGGGATTGGGAAGAAAAGCTTCCTGAAGCTTTATGGGCCTACTGTACCACATGGAGAAGCACAACAGGACATAATCCCTATGAACTTGTTTATGGGAAGCAAGTCTTGTTTCCAATAGAGCTCCAAATAAAAACATTTAAAACATCAGTCAAGTTGGGACTTGACTTGTCAGAAGCACAAAGGAATATATTGGAACAACTCGATGAGCTAGATGAATTAAGATAATATGAAATTAAAAATACTAGCCTAGTTCAACAATAGAGATCCAGATGGCATGAAAAATAAATTAGAAAGAGAAAGTTCGAAGCAGGAGATTGGGCACTTCTTTTTTACTCAAAATTTAAAGATTTCCAAGGGAAATTTCAAACTCATTGGCTTGGGCCTTATGAGATTGAGAGTGTCTTTGATAATGGAGCAGTCAGGATTAGAAATATTGATGAAGAAAAGGTTCCGCTCCTTGTAAATGGACATCGACTAAGGATTTATCATAAGCCTTTGATAAAAGAGGAGTTTGTAAAGATTTTTCAAGATAGTGTTGATATGAAGTTGGTTAAGAAGAACTTTTCTTCTTCTCCAACTTAGAAGTATTTTTTCATATATATATATATATATATATATATATATATATATATTGTTAGGATATTCCAACACATAGGAAATAGTTAAGAATAACTTAGTCTAGTGTAGAGTTAGGTAAAGTGTGTTTTTTTACCATGTACATTTGTAACTTATAATCTGACGGTCATGATTTGAAGTGATCTGACGGTTATCTCTCTCTTCGGTATTAACGACACTTGATCCATGGCTTAACACCCGATTGGTCCATGATATCTATTTAAAGAGCATGGAGGGTCATTTTTCTGGTAACTATTTATGAGAGAAACATATGTAACTTTTCTTTTCATTTTAATAAATTTCCTAAAATGGCCGCGTTGGCTCAGGTTGTGGACTATTTCCCTCTTCGAGGGTTTTAACCACGTGATTATACTGTGTACTGATTTGTGATCTGTTTGTGAGTGGTGACCTTTGGTTCTTGATCTAAGGAACTTACCCTGTAAATTCCTATATATATATTAAAAAAATATGTATAAGTATAAAAACCAATCATTGATTGGCATTCTTATATAGAAAATATAAGGTGAAAATCATAGATTTATTTCTGGCATCTTACATTTTCTTCATTCCTATTCCAAAAATCCCAAATTCTTTGAATTTCCCTTTCTTTTTTAGAAAATAAAAATATAGCTATAGAATTGTTGAATTTCTGTAGCTTAGATACAATGAGAACTTTTGACAGAAGCAGCTAAAGACTACACTGAATACTATACTGAAGAATACACTGGAGAACACCTGAATAACCAAGACAAGGAAAAAACAATTAAACGTTAGCTACATATAAGGTATGAAAATAAAATTTTTTATTTAAATAATAAGGTTGCAAACATTGATATATGAATTAGATGATCATATTATACTACCAACTCAAATGACATCATTAAAAAGGCTGATCATGTCGAATCAAGATCCAATTTCACGATTCACCACTAAAACATCATCATTTACATGATATCATCAATGATTAAATATGATTTCATTGATTAATGGTCTAAATTGTCATTTCACATTTTAAAACCCCACTCACGCTCTTAATAACCCTGAAACTTTGCTCATTCACTTATTTACTTACACATATTTACCATTCCATAGCATATTTCATCCATGTTCCCAAACTGATACTGAAACCCTCAAATTACCCGGTCAAAAGAGGAAGTCCTGAAGTTGAACCTCTTAACAGCTATGGGTCTGGTTGTGAGAACAAATCCTACAAGGAAGAAGTTTATGAAATTATATCCACAAATTTAATAAATATTATAGAAAGCGCAGTGGCTTAGTTTTCTAGAGAAATTCAAAGGATTTCATAAAGAAGTCACTAAATCCTTCACTAGAGCCTTTGATGGAGTATAAGTTGAAATCGATGATATCAAGTTTAGAATCATAGAATCCTTCATGGAAAAGGATACTGGACTACCGAATACAAGATAAAGGTGGTTTAAAAATAGAGGGATCAATGGAGAAGAATGGAAAATCTTCCTAAGGAACCCAGGTATGGATACTAGAATTTTCAAAAAATGGATTCCTAGCATAGATCTTAAAGGGAAATGGAGAAATATGTTGTTGATAATTCATAAATTTTTACTTGTGAGGGAAGTTTTGCATGTATGTTCTTTTATCATGCTAGGTTGTTAATGAATTTTCTTGAAGATAGGGAAATAAATATTCCATACTTTTTATTGAATAGCTTGAGGAAGATGGCAGGAAATGTTCAGAAGAGAATTCAATTCATAGATAATACAATGTATTATCATGGATTAATAAAAATTCTTATTGAATTCCATCTTAAAAGCCTAGGAGACACTTGGGAAAATTTCTTAATCCAAAATCATTTCCAAGAAAAAGAACAAGAACAACCTAGTGGTAATAAGGGAAAAATAGGAATAAAAAGAAAAGTTGAAAGCTTTGTTGAGAATGAGCACCATCTCAAGAACAATTAGAAGATGAAATCTCCATTGCAGATATTTTGGGAAAATTCAAGAAACAAGTTGATAAAAATAAAGAGGATAGCATGGAAGGAACGGAAAAATTCATAAACAAATAAAAGTAAAAATTCAAGTCCTTCACTTCTAGTAAGAACAAGTTCCAGACTTAGAAAAATAGCCAAAAAGGCACCTTCAAAAGTGACAAAACTTGTTGATTTAGAAGAAGATCCTGAGGGGCCATCACATACTATTGTTTCACCCACACAGGATCCAAATCGAAGAACTCCAGAAATTGATCCAGTGCAGCAAGAAATTTACGATTATACAGAGTCTTTAGAGAGAAGAGATGTAGGAAAGACATCAATTTTTGAAGAACAACCTTCTAGTCCACAAGAACCTCTAGTAAATACTCTGAAACAAGAAAATTTTGAACTAGAGACACTAAATAGGCTATGATCAAACAGGAACATGAAGCTCTGAATATACATAATCAAATTGAAAATAAAATCAATGATAATACTCTTTTACATTTGGGATTGTGGTTAAAGAAGAACAAAAAGTTAAAAAAGAAGAATAAACATCTAAACAATCTGGTCATAAACTTGAAATATAAACTTCTAATGAGGAAGCCAAGGGTAGAAGTAAACCCAAATAAGGTAAATAATATGAAGCTATATGTTTTGGCATAAGTATCAGAGCAGATGTAGTAAAAATATGAAGACTCACAATTTCGTATTTTCATGAGGACATGCAATGGTCTCTTAGTGGGGGTATGTGGAGCCTCAAGACTACCTCAATTTTGGCATCCATTTTCACTATTTTTTCCTCCATTTTGTCAATTTAATAAGCCCAAGAAAGTATTTATTTGCACATTTTTAGCCTGGTAAGGTACCTTAATGATCTATTTTTCATATTTTAAATGTTTCTTATTATTTGGATAAAACTTGTATTTCGCTACAAAATTCATGCAATTTTGCAGCTAATTTCTATTTTTGTAGCCACCGGCATTGTCTAACAAGTTCTAAAGAATGAATGAAGAGGTGAAATACATGGGAAATTGATGAATGATCCATTCATGGATTCTATCCTATCTACCTATCTAGAATCGAAGAATAAATCGCCTAAGATTGCATTCAAAGGGTCGGTCAAAGCAGGAACTGGAACAAATGAGCAAGAAGATTAAGCTTCATGATTTTCTCTCCACGTAGCAAATTGTGAAAAAAATAAAAATCACATTTATGTTTAGAGTTTTATGCATATTTTTATTAGCCTCCAAAGGTGTTAAAGCCTCAAAAATTTAATTCAAGACTGTTATAAATCCGAAACAAGGTATGATTTTATTGTAAGACTGATATATCTTAAAACTCTGTTTTTATTAATCAAAGGAGAAAGAATTTTGGAATCATCAATGCATAGCTAGTTGTGAACAGATCAAAACCATTCTATTGTGGATGGCCCTTGCACAGAAGAGGTTTATTCATTTAAGTTTATGTCATTTCATCGTTTAGATTCTTATACTTTCGCTCCATTTTTCCACATAGATATACACTCTGTTTTCTCTATTTTCTATTACAATTGATAGCATAGATACACTCTGTTTACATTTGTGCTTTGTAGCTTAAATATGTTCTTCGCTTTCATACTATAGATATATATTTCTCTTTTATTTCCATTGCAAATTCTCTTTTGGATTTCCATAGTATAGACAATCAATTTTCCTATTATTATTTCATTGTTGTTACGTTCATTTGTAGAATATTTTTATGTTAAGATATAAAAATTCTTTTGATTGAATAGTCTTAGAGATAATTTATTATAGTGTCCGACATAGGTTGATTGAATATAACTTCATATTTCTGATTTAGCTTAACCTCTTTTCATGTAAAATAAGTTTATCATAGATTAGTTTTTCTTATTTTAAACATTTCATTTTCTTCCTTCTTGCAAATTTTATTTCTCAATAATTATAATCTTTATTTTCATAAGTTCAAATACTTTTTAGTGATATTTGTCTTAAATTTCATTCACATAAATATTACAAAAACATACAAAAATATTAGAATTTCTTCTTGTTTCTTACGATTTAGTTTTTCTCAAAGTCAATTATTAACTATGAAACGGGCTAAAATAGGATTCTCATCATAGTATTGGATAGTTGAATTTGGATTTAATTTCACAAATCATAAGTTGTAAGTTTCTCAATTCCATTTATATGTTCAATATAGACATAAAATCCTAAAAACAACTTTAAACATATAAAATAAACACAATGAATTAAGTAATAAAAGGCTTCTAGCATATATAGTGCACTTGCACTTCATAAGATTACTAACTCTGGTCGATAATTTATGATAGAAATTTAAGACATTAAATTGAATAAACACCACCCAACATAGGCTTATTCACTAGGTAATTTAAAGTAGAACGATCGGTAAACATCTTAAAATGGACTCCTAACAAGTAGTGGCGAAATTTCAGCAGCGCATACAGCATCGCTAGTCCTTCCCTTTATGTGGTTGAGTAATTTTTTTTTGCACTTGAGAGTTTCCAACTGGCATAAGAGATAGGGTGATCAATCACTCCAACTCCTAGTTGTGCTAAAATAGCTCTGAGTGCGATACAGGAAGCATCAACATGCACATGAAACACCTTTTGTAATATTCCAAAATGGAAAAGACGGGAATATAGAAAAAATAATGGAAAATAGCACTAAATATAAATGAAAAAATATATGAGATAAATGTAGATCAATGTTATTAAACATATCAGCAGTATTGAGAACAAAATATTGAGGATCAAGTCACTCAAGCAATATAAGAGAAGCCTATAATAAGCAAAAATTCCAATACATGAAATATAACTGCTATACAAATGCCATGATCTAATACAATGCAGTTTTAGTGAGTATACTACTACTGGATGTGTAAAATGATATTGATCTGATATTATATAGCTCAAAAGGTGTTGGGGATAGAGATATATGCTCCCAAGCACATTTCCAAGACAACCCAGAAAGGGTTTCGGGAAATACCCAAAATACCAAAATGCCGGAATGCAGCCCTAGGGCTGAATAACAACTACAATTGAATAATTGGAAGGAGGTGGTTAAAAATGATATATAAATGTATGGAAATCCTCCAATAGATCCTCCAAGTGAAAGGCTGATCCCTACATTGAAGATATAACCCTCCAACTGAAGCACTGAAACCTCCTCTGCAAATGCTCTCTGAAATAACACAGTCCTTGAGGGAAACTACGTTGTAGGAGGTGGTAGTAGCTAGGCCTGATTCCAAATGATGAAATTTTTCTCCATGACCTTCCTTTCTGGCCTCCCAATGGATAGGCTACCTCTCCACTGAAAAAAAAAATCATAAAATGCCCTAACGATCCTCCATTTCTTTTATCCTGCAACACAACACAACTCTAGAATAAACTATGTTGTAGCTGAAGACTGAAGCTTGAATTGATGTAGGAATGTGGAATATGCATCTCAATAACATCTCTTGAGTGGGAAATCGAAGTCCCTCAAGGATTATTGTGGGATTCTCACTCGGGAACACCCTTGTGCTAATCAGCACAACGGACTCCGCTAAACAATTGAAGAGTGCAAGAAGTCATACAATCCACAAAATCAATAATCAACAACATGCCTTATATGGCTTCCTTCCCCTTCCTTATATGCATTTTGAGCCTTCTCACCTTGGGCCCCACTCATTAAAGTCACTACTCCAATGGAGACTTCCTCCCATTAACATTGTTTTCTCTCTCATTGATGATCCACTCCCTCCATACCAGCGTTTTTGATCTGGTAAACATTGACCTTGTCCACATGCTTTAGCCCCTTTCCACACATGAGGGTGATTTATATAGCTAATAATATTATTCTTATTCACATTAAGAGTGATTTTATTCCTACTAAAGATATTTATGGGTCTTCCTACCCACTTATTATTATATCTAGATGACAAAAGAAAAAAATAATATTCCAATTAGTTGCAAGCTAATTTTGGAATATTACAGTCCTCCCCTCCCACATGTTTCTTGTCCTCAAGAAACTACAAGGATAGAACTGAAAAGCCTGATCTCCTCCTCCTATATTATTCTCATATGATAATCTCCTTCACTGAACAAGATGCTCTCTCATCAATCTGTCCCCTAGTTTCTCCTCCCAAGTGTACAAGTAAGCCTTTGGTGACAAATCCAAATGGCTATCATCATGAACAAGTGGGATCTATATGGAGGCAACTATATCATGTCTAGAGGCCTTCTTGATAGATGGAATCCGAAGAATTTTGGGAACTTTCATTCCCATGTGAAGCTCCAATCCCCAAGCTATCATCCACACAAAATGAATCACCCTCCAAAATGGTAATTCATAGAAAAACTCTTGCACCTCTTGCTCCTGCAATGTACATGGGCTACATAGTTGAACGTGATAGAGAAAATTTTCTACCCCACTTGTCTCTCTATCCAATTATGATATGTGTAGTTATACTTCTGATTTTGGGTTGCAATAATGTTTCCTTCAAGAGGCAAAAGGATAAATTGATCCTTAAAGACCCACTCTTTGGTTCTATGAGCCTTGCTTGCCCAAGCCATCCCATATAAAATAAATAGGACATCATCATAATATGAAATCCAAATGAGAAAGATATTAAGTTTTATGTGTAATGCTGGATGGTTCCAATAGTTTCCCAAGTGGACAGAACACACTTTTGCTAACTATTGTTTCAGAACATAAGGTGGCAAGTTATATCCCAACCATTTGCTAGTTGTGCATGTTTTCTCATCTACTCGAAAGTAGTAAATCACATTGTGTATCAACTGAGCACACTATAGAAAAATACTTTCCCTATGCCATACAGGAAATGGCTATCTCCATCACAAATTTTGGTCTTAGAAAAACCATGAAGCCCAAATAGAAGCTTTCCCTCTTGTGGAGAAATGCACTGTCTATAAATGGTAAGAGAATGCAGATATTATGTTAAATGATAAATAAGTGAAAAAACAAAACTCTTACCATGTACTAAGAGTAAGATGATAATGAGATCCATGGATGATCTCCCCATAGTGGTCTGATATGTCTCCATGAGGCCTTGGTGAATGGAAAGGAATGAACCATGTGCTACATGTAAAGCCTTATCTTGTGCTCAAATATCCAAGTCAAGAATATCATATATTGGTAATAGATGTCTCCATCCACCACTCCATCACTCTCATCTCTTACTTGTCCACCAAGTGCATCATATGTGAAGTGATCTTGGGAACACTCCATCAATAGATCCAAACTCCCAAGTGACAACGTTGTTGGCCTTTGTGATAAGGCTCCTGTCATCTCATAACTCCATCCTTTGACATGCCAAACGCCAAAGCCACATGCCATAATGCTGCTACATATGGGAGACTCCTTATGTGGAAGTACCTCCTGATCCTCCAAGGCTAAGGAGTAGCCCCTTTGCACCATGATTGTGCCACCACCTACTCCTGAAACATCATGCAAGGTATGGGAGAAAATTAGCCCATACTCTCCCAAGAGTAACCAAAGAAACAATATCTCATGCTGCCTCCTCATCTCATCATCATACAAGTCATGGAGTAACACCATGATAGTTTACTTGTAGAATTCCCTATACAACCAAATGTTCTGCTGCCATATCATATGGGTTCCATGAAATGCCCCAAACCATAACACACCCTTTGAAATGGGATTTGTCACATGATGGCCAAACTCTTCCAAGAGTAGCCTGTGAATCCATGCCTCCTGCTACCTTGTGTCATGGATCTGCAAGTGGCTCACCAACACCTTGCTCATCATCCTCACATATCCATCCCACTGTGCATGTCTTCTATCAAGCTCCAAATTGGTATCCACCTCATGAAGAATACCATCCTCCCAAATCTAATCACTAACTTTTCACTTCATGAGATGTTGAAGTGTAGCCTCCTCGATATCTCCACATGAAGACCACTCATCAATGACCAAATTGAACCGATAAGGTTACAAATATGCTATAGGAAAAATATTCTCATTGAGATGTGAAGTGCTCAACAAGAAGGATCCATCATAATAATGGGAGATGTCATCCATCATAAGATGTCTTCCATCGACCATCTGCCTATAAACTGCTACACAAGTATAATGGTCATTGGAATTCTCCAATAATAGTTGGGCCCCCAACTCATCACTACTGCTCAATGACAACGCTGTTGATCTCCATGATGGTGCATCTGTTGTATCATGATCACACATAATGTTGAACACACAATTTTGCATTAGATTGATTAGGATTATGCTCATCCTATCTTTCAAAACTCTACACAACAACCCAAAGTGTTGTGCGCAACTCAAAAATGAGAAACCAGGATGGCTATACATCTCTTCCTTGAACCAGTCAAGGGTCCTCTGCTTAGTGATAGTCTGCTGCTCCAAATCAGTAGTGTGATTTGACCCTAGGTCATGCAATTTCCTTGATGGCATGTCCCCAAAACCCTCCATATGATGTGCTAAAATCATAGGAAGTGGAAATGTTTGCATACACTGGTTAAGATGACCCTTGGGAACATCTTGTATAGCTACAAGGGTTCCTCCTACCGGTGTATTGACTCCTCCAAGTACTGGTGATGGTGATGGTTTCTCCTCTACTGGTGCACGAACGCTGGTATAAGTCTCCTCCTCCAACACTATTACCGATGAAATAGGTAACCTCATTGTTACCTACTTTTTGAAGTATCAAGAAAAACACCTAATTTTGAAAAAGTGGCAATGCAGAATCAAGAAAAAACAATTTGAGCATGTTTTTGGCACTTTAATTTTTTTTCATATTGTTTTTTTTTTAATTAATTTTTTATTTTTATTTTTTTTATTTTTTTATTTTTTTATTTTTTTAATTTATGTTGATTTTGAATAGTGGTGGTGTATCATCACCAACGTTTTTTTTATAGGATTGATTTTGACACTATAGATTTTCTAATGCCTTCTTCTTCTGTGAGATGTTTATTTTTTAAGTGCATTTATGTACTTGTGTTTTAAACATAAAAAAAATATTTTTTTAAAAAATAAAAACTTGTAATGATATCTTCACTTTTTCACATAGTTAAAAGATGGAAAAAGGGTCAATATTCTAAAGTTTATATTTTCTACATGTTTATGTATTGTTAAATAATTTTTCAATGCACATCAAATAATTGTCGCTAAAAACCAATATTTTGAACCATATGACAAAAAAATACAATTTTTCAATATAAATACAATGCAAAAAATACACTTTTACAGACTTTTTGTTGGAAAAAACATGTTAAATAAACTAATTTTTTGGGAGAATATTAACAAAAAAACTTAAGAAAATAACATTTTTATTGAATTTTATGTCAAAAAATAATAGAAATCACATGTTTTTTGCAAAAAATAAGGGTTGTTCTCATAAAATATCAAAGTCTAAACATTACAAGTAAAACTGATTAATAGTTCTAAAAAATAAGCTTTGTTTGCAAGCATAACTTAAACATCATCAACAACATCAACTAATACATCTTCAACATCATCTAGAACAACATTGATGGCTTCTTCCACAACATTTTCTTCTTCATTTTGATCATTGTCGTCTTCTAATGGATCTTTCATGTCAGCAAATCTTCCAAAGTGTCCCTTTCCAATCATTCCATATAATGGTGGTTGAGGTTCCTTTTCTTTTTTGCCACATGTGATTCATTAAAATCTCATTTCCTCAAACCAACTTCTTGCTTCGCATCTGGAAGGAATTTAAGAGCGTTAATTCTTTGTTGAATAAATTTGCATTGAACTAGGTCTTTCTCAATGGCAATGCAATTTTTTCCTTTCAGTAGGCAACATGCTAGTGTTGTACCTAATCATCAAGCACAAAAAAAATAAGTAATAAAATTAGTATGGAGACATAAAAAGTAAAAAAGACAATATTTAAATTTAAATTTGTATAATAAAACTTACCTGAACCTGAGAATAAATCCAAAACCCATTCTCCTTCATTTGAACATAGATATATAAGATAGTTAATCAATGCTTGTGGTTTTTGATAAATGTTAACTATATCTCCTTTTGCATCTTTATCCTCATATGTTAGTTTTCTTACCACTGCATCATAAACCAATACTTGACTGTGACTCTTCCCATCTACTCGATTCATAATAATATGCTTATAGCTATCCTCTTTTTTCCAACATTCAACATGGATGAACTCACAATCATTTATAATAGGTTGATCTTCGGAAGAAACAATATTTGACTTTTGCCTGTTACATAACATAGTAAAAGTTCAATTAATACATGAATAAATTTTTTTAGGAGGAATCAAACATACAATTTCAAAATCTTACCATGTAAGTTGCATCCTTGAGTTTGCTTTACCCTTGAAGCTTGTTAATAACATTGGAAATTGTGTGTCTGAATGAAATGTCACAAATCGCCAAAGTGGTGATGTTGTCACTTCTTGAAAACCCGTAACCACTTTACTAAAAGCTTGATAGGTATATGGTTCTCTATCATATTCAATGTCTGGGAAATTGAAACCATGAGGAATATCTGCAATAACTAGGCCATATTCCCTTTTAGGTATTAGTGATGCAATGTCTTCATAGTCACCTTGTATTATTTGATATTGGACACTGTCGAGCCCATTCCAAATGTAATGATTAAGAGTAGGATCAAGTTCAACATTCATAAGACACTTCCTTCTCATGTTCTCCATCTTAATTTTTTCAATAAAGCTTTTGAAAGTATCTGGTACTCCATTTCCATCCTTCTTCGACATCTTTAATGACACACACACACACACACACACACACACACACATATAAGTAATAAAATAAAAATAGTTTAAATATGAATAAAATGAATTTATAAATCAACATACCTTATTGAATGCAATATAAAACTCTTTTAGTGTTGATGTAGAACTCGCCTCTGGGTAGTTGCGTACAACATCATCCCAACTGTCTTCATTCAACATTTTAACCATGTGTTCTTGTATTTTCATAAAAAAATTCTGACTGAATAAATCAAGTTAAAAGCGTTAATATATTGACATGTATAACAAATTCTACCAACATCACTATGTTTTATTTAAAAGAAAATTATAATGAAAGAAAAATAAGAAATAATTCAAGAAACCTACTTTTGAAATTCTGCACACATTTCTTCCATTGATAATTCACCCGACTTCACACGGGCTAATACTGATTTGACTAATTTATCATCCTTCACACCTTGCATTGTTCTCCAAGGTGTAATAGTCATATCCTCTGGAAGCTGCTTCATTTCAGGACCCCCCTTACTGTTGGTACATATTATGGGTTTACTCTTTCTAACTTTCTGATTTTTTATGGAAATATTCTCCCATCGATCAAAAATGTCATCAATCAAATCCCATACCTCCCCAGTTCTAAATGCCAACTGAAAAATGTTATTTGTGCCTCTGAAGAGATTTGTATTCAATTTTCCATCTTTTGTTTTTTTTCATCAATTTGATAACCTATTTCCATTAAACATTCCTTTCGAAATGCTACACTAACTTGTGTCTTATCCCCATGACATTTTTCTATGAATTCATTATGAATAAATCTGACCCTTTGGATGAAAGTCATTTTCATTCTGTACTCATTATCTACATTATGATCCCATGCCAATAACTTTGATTCCATTTCTGTTAAGCCAGCGTAAATGATGCATTTCACTGTTTGAAAAAGATAGTTATTGGGATATTCTGCAATCAATTGTCTCTTAGCCTCTATTGAATGGTTTCCTCCAATTACATAATATTTATAATCAAAGCATTTTGTCTTGTCAAATGCTTGTTTGTTGGGAACCTGACATGGATCGACAAGAACCACATAATCCACCACATGCGCATATGGATTGAACCTGAACAATGTTTTCAGATTATGTACATGTAGGTGATGGGCCTTTCTAATTTGATATTGAGATTGTCCTTCATCTAGGCCATAAAATTGGTTAACATTAAGCTCAAATGCTTGGCCACCAAGAATTAATTTACTCTTCCTCAACTCTTGTCGAATAGCATTTTGTTCTGTTTTAATAATGCCATCCTCTAACTCAGCACCTGGTGTTATGATTTCTCTACTTCCGTGAGAGCTTTCAATTTGTTCTTCACTGCTATTCACGACCTTTACAGGTTCATCAATATTTTCTTTCCTAGTCTTATTGGAGAACATATCATTTTTTTTATAAACAAGCTCTCCCTCATGAGGTAAAAGAGAGACATCTTTGGCAATTTTTCTTTTTGGTGTCTGATCTGTTTTCTCCTTTTGCACAACAGTTCTAATCTCCTCCTCACTAATTCTATCATAATTTTATGTTTCATGTTTGACACCTTCAAAAGAAACATGTTTAAGTTTACTAGATTGACCCACCTTAGTGACTCTTGGTTGATCCCCTCTTTGTACTATTGCAGTGTCACGAGCTATTGATCTTTGCTTCAATCTCCTTTCCTCTGCTTTGTCTTTGTGGAAAGTGTTGATCACATCCATAAAATTTGGCACCAACATATAAATACCTTCAAACATGTTTGAAAGACTCGGAACAAAATCCTATGAAACAAAATAAAACATGTCAATGATCAATAATTTATAAAAAATTGAATCATCCTTACAATAATGCATAGATGAAATAAAAATAAGCATACTTACAATGTTATTTGCAATGTTGCTTGCTATTTCTTCAGAAAATTTTGAAGTTATTTCATCTGTGTCATACTTGACGATTGATAGGCGATATCTAACCTTCTCACGTTTCTGAGCCTTCCTTGCAAGAACATAAATAGTGTTTGTTTTTGGGACCATACATATGTCTCGTACTCTGTCCATCACATCATATGGCTCATTTAAGTCAATCATACCACAAATCAGATAGATGTGTATATCAGCCTCCGTTTCACTGTCTTCAAGATACCATGAGAAATCGGTTTTATCTATTTCCTCGGCGTTCTTCCAATCAGAAATAAGCTTTAATGAACCTAGTGCCCCACTTGCTTGACTTTTATTAGTGTGTGCAACAATGTCCTTATTGCGTCCAACAGTGTCCATAGTGCGTCCAACTGCAACTTTAGATTTGGGAGTTGTATCCATAGTGCGTCGAGCTGCAGCTGTAGATTTGGGAGCTGCTGCCCTAGGTGCATAAACATTCACATAAATCTTTTTTGATGCCATTTTCGTGATAATATATATATATATATATATATATATATATATATATTAGTTAATGGAAAAATATTGCAGATAAAATAAATTTAATAAACAAAATTTATTTCTAAAACTAAATAGCATGAAATTAAAGCAGTAATTTAATTTTAATTTAATTTTACATTACATAGCAATTAAAAAAAAAAATTATAAACTTAAAATTATAAAAAATTAATATAAAAGTTTATAAATTTATATAATCTTTTAATATATTTGAAAATTACAAATTTCTATTTCACATTACATAGTAATTAAATAAAAATAAACAAAATAAAATAAAAACAATTAAACAAAATAAAAGAAAAAATTATTTTTTTATAATGTTATTTTAATACTTAAATTAAAAAAAAAAAATTAAAAAGAAATTTAAATATTTAAATGTTAAAAACAAATGTTATAATATTATATTTTTATTTTTATTTTTTTAATTATATTGTTATATAGTTTTTTTTTTTTTTTTTTAAATTTATTGTATTGTTAAATTTAAAACAAATGCTTATGTTTTTATTATATTGTTTTTTTCTTTAATTATATAATGTTTAAAAACAAAACATAATTGTTATTTAATAATTTTTTAAAAAAAAATTATATTTGTTATATTGTAATATTTTTAACAATATATAACAATGTTTTTATTATATTATATAACAATATTTTTATTATTTTTATATATAACAATGTTCTTATTAATTTTTTTTATTGTTTTATTAAAACAAATTAAAAATTTAAAAATAAAAAAAACAAAATTTAAAAAACAAAATAAAAAAAATATTAAAAAAACAAAAATTGAAAATTGTTTTATTAAAACAAATTAAAAATAAAAAAATAAAAAAATAAAATAAAAAAAAAAGTTGAAAAAAAAAATTAAAACAAAAATGTGGCCGTAGACACAGATCGTGCCTGCGGGGCGCCCGAGGCCGGCAGGCGGCGCCACGAGGGCTGCCCAGCCGGCCCCAGTGCCCCTACCCAGCAGGGGCACTTGGGCCGGCTGGGCAGCCCCCGTGGCGCCGCCCGGCCGGCCTCCAGCGCCCCGCGGGCGCGGCCTTGAGCAAGACCGTACCCCCGGAGCGTTGAAGGCCGGCGGGTGGCGCCACGGGCGCTGCCCAGTCGGCCTTAAGGCCCCCACTAGGCAGGGGGGCCAATTCTAGTAGACAGCGCTCGCGGGGCGGCGCCATAGGGGCTGCCCAGCCGACCCCAGGGCCCCCGCTGGGCTGGGGGGCCAATTGTGGCAGACAGCGCCCGCGAGGCGATGGACGCTGGTGGGCGGTGCCATAGGGGCAACGTAGCTGGCCCTAGGGCCCCCATTGGGTGAGGGGGCTGATTGCGGCAGATAGTGCCCGCAGGGCGCCAGAGGCTGGCGGGCGGTGCCATGGGGGCTGCCCATTGGCACAATCTGCATCTATGGCTAATGCATATTTATTTTATTTTATTTTATCTTTTTTAAATTTTTATTTATTTATTTATTTTTAAAAATTTTAATTTTTTTTTTTTTTTAAATTTTGTTTTTTAAATTATTATTTTTTTTAATTTTTTTTTTATATAACATAATTAATAAATAATTATTAAAACATTATTTAATAAAAAAAATTGTTAAAAATATCAAAATATAACAAATATATTAAAAAAAAAACAATTTATTAAATAACAATTACATTTTGTTTTTAAACATTATATTATTAAAAGAAAAAAACAATACAATATAATAAATTAAAAAAAAAACATTTGTTTTAATATAAAAATACAATAAATTAAAAAAAAAAAACTATATAACAATGCAAGAAAATAATTGAAGATTTAAAATTAAAAAGAATAAAACTAAGATTTAAAATTAAAAAAAAAAAAAAAAAAATAGAATATAAAATCAAAAAATTCTCAAAAAAAAAAAAACATTTTAAATAATGAAACCAATGATATATTTATGATAAAAAAACAAATAAAAAATGTTATAATATTACTATTTTTTTTTTATGTGGATGGTCGTTTTATGGATTTTTATGTCTAGATGAACCTATAAGTCTTAAAAAAGAAAAAAATTCTAAATTTTTGTCCTTAAAACCCAAAAAAATTTAGTTCTTTTTGCATTTTCTTCACTAAAAGAATATAAAAAAATTATGGTTTTTTAACCTAAAAACCTTAAAAAATTAGTTTTTGGACACAAAAAACTACAGAAAAATAGATTTTCCCCAAAATCGTCTTTAAATTGACAGAATAGAAGAAAAACTAACCTTTGAAATGCAAAAAACTGCTGTCACCAATGCCAACACAACGCCTCCACAAAATTACGAATAGCAACACAACGCCTCCACAAAATTACGAATAGCAACACAACGCCTCCAATGCCAATGCCAATGCAATGCCTTCAGGAAGTTATCAATGTCAATGCAACACCTCCACAAAATTACCAATAGCAACACAACGCCTCCAATGCCAATGCAATGCCTCCACGAAGTTACCAATGCCAACGCAACACCTCCAGAAATTTGCTCTAACAAATACCAAAAAACTTGATGTGATGTGATGAATAGAAACAATCATTCTTATTATATAGCGAATATTGTCTGATTGGTTTACTGTTTAACGAATGTGGGATTAAAATTTCAAATTTAAAATATTTACATTTAGTTTATTATAGTTCATACTATAGTTAAAATACTTAATATTTGCATGTAGTGATCATAGTTAATATTTTATTTAATATTTACATGTACTAAATGTTGAATAATTCAAATATAATCTCAGATTAAAAATTAAAATATGAAATACTTACATATAGTTAATTATAGTTAATATTATAGATAAAATAGTTAATATTTGCATTTAGTTATCATAGTTAATATTTACATGTACTCAATGTTTAAAATCATGGGATTAAATTTTAAAATATAAAATATTTACATGTAGTTAATTATAGTTAATATTATAGTTTAAATAGTTAATATTTACATGTTGTTATTTTTGTAAATATTTACATGTAGTCAATCTTAAACCATTCAAATAAGAAAATTATTTTAGTTTCGAAGGCATGCATGAAAGGAATATTTTGTGGATATTTTGAATAGAAAGTATGGTGAAATATTTGAAGACCAACAGTTTATTAATAAATTTTGAAATATATTTTAGATGAATATAACTTAAGTTTAAAATTTAAAATTTAAAATATTTACATGTAGTCATTATAGTTAAAATAGTTAATATTTGCATGTAGGTATTATAGTAATATTATAGTTAATACTTATATCTAGTCAATGTTAAATCATTGAAATAAAAACATTATTTTAGTTTGGAAGGCATCCATGATAGAAATATTTTGTGGATATTTTGAATATAAATATTGGTAAAATATTTCAACACAAACAGTTTATTAAAAAAATGTTAAATACATTTTTTGACTAATATTTGTACCAAATATTTGAAATGAAAATTTTGAAGGGAAAGTTTTTCGCGAAATTTTTTGGGGGGGAATTTTTGAGGGAAATTTTTTCGCGATTTTTTTTAGAGGGAAAATTTGGAGGGGAATTTTCAGTGTTTAAGCTATATATCGTAAGTGGGAGAGGAATTTTTATCATTCAACCTATTCTTGTTGAAAGCCATGGTTTCTTCTGATAGCGAAGTTTTTCTTTGTACAACATCAACATCTTTGTCACGCAACAACTCTATTCAGAGTGATGAATATAACGGGAGTTTGTTCACCATGAATAGAGAGTAAAAAAATTGACTTGGTCGTAATCCTAAAGATGATGAAAACAAAATTGATGAGGCGCAACAAAATGAAATTTCTGTAAATCGAGCGCCAATTATACCACTTACTCTTAATCCTAAGGATTATGAAAGCAACAGTGATGAAGGGCATGATGAAGAATTTCTAGAGTCAAAAGTTTCACTTCGTCCTAATCCCAAGGATTATGAGGACACCATTGATGAAGAGGGAGATGAAGAATATCCACTTTAGCTTAATCCTAAGGATTATGCGAGAACAAAAAATGAAGAGGGGAATGAAGAATCTGCAGAGTCAAAATATCCACTCTGTCCTAATCCTAAGGAGTATGCTAGCACTACTGATGAAAAGGGGGATGTAAAATTTCCAGAGTCAAAATATCAAATTCATCCTAATCATAAGGATTATGCGAGCACCACTGATGAAGAGGGGAATGATAATGTTTCAGAGTCAAAACATCCACTTCGTCCCAATCCTAAGGATTATGCCAGCACCATTGATGAAGAGGGAAATGAAAAATTTACAGCGTCAAAATTTCCACTCCGTCCTAATCCTAAGGATTATGCAAGCACCACTGATGAAGAGGGGGACGAAAAAATTCCAGAGTCAGAATTTCCACTTCGTCTTAATCCTAAGAATTATGTCAGCACCACAGATGAAGAGGGGAATGAAGAATTTGCAAAGTCAAAATATGCACTTCATCCTAATCCTAAGGATTATGTCAGCACCACTGAGGAAGAGGGGAATGAAGAATTTGCAGCGTCAAAATATCCACTTCGTCCTAATCCTAAGGATTATGCCAGCACCACTGATGAAGACGGGGATGGATTTCCAAAGCTAAAATTTTCACTTCATCCTAATCATAACGATTATAATTTAACCACTGATGAAGGGGGGGATGAAGAATTTCCAATAAATATAGATTCAAGCATTCACTTATTCCTAATCCTAAGGATTATGAGAGCTTCAGTGAGGAAGGGGAGGGGCAGGATGAAGAAATTCTAGTGAATACAAATTAAAAGCTTCCACTTATGCCTAATCCCAAGGATTATGAGAGCACCACTGAGGAAGGGGAGGATGAAGAGTTTCTTGCAAATGATAATTTTAGAGGCACAGATCTGAATATTGCATTTTCTCCAAGTGACCATTTCAAATACACTCATGGTGATGAAGAATTGAATCCTCCCAGGGAAGAATTTGAAAGCATGGGTCAAGATGGTGAAGAATTTCTTTTGAGTCAGGGTTACAAAAGTGCCGATGATTCTTGTGAAATTTTTTCTTCAACTGATGATGGTAAAGAAAATTTTCCACGCAATGATGTTGATGAATTTATTAACTATGTTGAGGATGATGATAGTGGGGATAATATTCCTCCTAATGGTGATGAAACTACTTTTACAAAGGATGATGGAATGATGAAGTCGTTGCAAGAAAATATTGCAACTAGGAGTAGGAGTAGACCTTTTCATATCAATCCAAAGCATTCCAGTTATACAAGGGCGAGGACAAAATATCTCATGACAAGAAGTTATGTCGTTCATTTGATTTCAAGTGAATGTTGTCGAAGGGATTGCTTGAAAATATGGATTTCAACTTTGTTTTGGAGAAAAGGAAAACATATATGTCAATGAATAAAAGCATGCAAAATTCATATTTAGTGGGTTGCATGCAATCTACACTAGCAAGTTATGATTATCATATTGGGAATATATTGCTTTGCAGAAAGGCATTCAAATGTTGCATTAAATTGGTAATTTTCATTTGTTAAGAATCCAGGATAGATTGGAAAGGGATCCCACATATTATTCAGAAGCACGTTATAAACGGGAGGTGGGGCCATTTGCAAATACTGCTAAGACATGGATGAAAGACTTCTTTTCAAATCATGGAGAGTGTATGCCAAATAAAGACACAATACATATTCTAGATAATTTCTCGAGACGAGAAATATTCATGTTATACAAAGATTATGTAGAAGCTGTTGAAGGAATTGGTAATTTTATTACATATTCTTATTTTACAAGGATATGGAAAACTGAATTCAACAATGTTTGTATTCCTAAGAAGACAAGGATGGGGATTTGCAACACATGTGCTTCTCTTAAAGCAAAAAGAGATAAATGTCAAGGGGCAGAAAGAGGTATGTGTTCAAAACATTGTTTTTTAAAATTTGATACTTATCAACTGTGAAAATATATTTATTCATATGGTTCTTTTATTTTATGTACAGATTCTGTTGTCAAAGAACTTCAAGACCATTGCAATCAGCAAACAAGTGAAAGGAAAAAGTTGTATAAACATTGAAAGAAATGTTATGATCATCCAAATAAATATCTGGGATTGATAATTGATGGTATGGACCAAAAGAAAACACTTCTTCCACATTTTGTCCGCACGCCAAAAAAATTACAGGAGGAAAATTTCATTCATTTTCACTTGGTTGGTTGTATGGTATTTAATGAGAAGATGTTTCCAAGAGTTTTCTTCACAACTCCAAATATTCACAATGATGCAAATCTGACCATAACTATAATCCATGATGTGGTTACTCATTGGTCTAGGATTCTTCCTGAAGTTTTGTATTTACAATTAGACAACACAAGTCATGAGAACAAAAATCAAGTTCTTTTTGGGTATCTAAACATGCTCGTTGAATTAGGGATTTTTAAAAAGATAAAGGTTGGTTTCCTTCTTGTTGGGCATACTCATGATCATATTGATCAAATGTTTAGTCGTTTTTCAGTAACATTGAGGAGGAAAGGTGTTGGGAGCCTGCCATCATTAATTGAATGTATTAAGAAATCATACATTCCAGAGCCTGTTTTTCATGTGTTGGAAGAAACTATTGACATGCGAAGGTTTATTTTTGGATCACATGGTGAGGAGAAATGCATTGAACAACTTAACGACATTAGCTTCCAACATCAATTTCGTATCAAAAAAATTGATGGGATAACACTTATATGGGGCAAGAAGTATTCAACTATTGAAGAATGGGGACCATCATCAGGTTTAGCATTTTTGAAGTTCATTCTAGAGCGTCCAATATTTTCATCAAAGATATTGTTATTACAGTCAGTTGCTGAACTCCATAATGCACGAAGGCAGAAGAGAGACATAAATTATTTTGAATGTCTAGAGGAAATTAAAATATGTATTAGAGATACATATGAGTACTTCGATGTTGCTGATTCAGTTTGGTGGGAGTATTTTTTCAGTAATCAAAGTGATATGATTTCAAGATCAATAAATGGGGATACGCTTTTGAAGAGTCCTTTTTTTTGCCACAAAATATGCCAAATGAACATGAACATTAGGAAACACACAATGTTGAACAAAAACAGCCTCAAGCTATTATTAATTCCCCACAGGTAGAGGAAAGAGAAATCTATATTGGTTCTAGAAGATCACGTGCACAACGTGAAGCCATGGAAGACCTTTATAGGGGTTCTGTGCAGGATCTTAAGGAGGGTTGCATGATAACAGTGTTAGCAGATGAAGATCCACTTGGCTATCCATTCTGGATTGCCAAGGTTATAAAGGTCATTAATGAAAATGAAGAGATTACAGTTGTTGATGTACATTGGTATGCCACAAGTACCCACCCTTTCAATGGTGTGTACAAGCCAGAGATGGTAGTGAAAAAAGGAATTGGCAGAAAGAGAAAAAGAAAGGGCACAAATATAAATCGTCGCCGCACAGATGTCTTAAAATTGGAGGATGTTGACATACTTGTGTATGACTTCAATTTGACAAAGAGAGGAACTCTTCGGTTGTAGACCATAAATATTTTGAATAAATTGCTACCAGAACAATTACTGTTGAAATGGGACTCTGCAGAATGTAGACGTAGATCTACAAGACTTTTGAACTCTGAAATGGTGGGCATGCATGTTGACTCAGATGGAGCACTAGTTGATGAAAGAGAAGAATATGGATCATCTTCATCTGCATGGAGACATTCATCTGAAGATGTAGATTATGATGGTGTGCCAGAACCTATGGTTGATTTTGAATAACTATCTAAGACATTTTTATGTAATTGATGTTTGCATGGTAACTTGAAATAAAATTTTTGACTTCCATCTCATTTTTCATGAAGTTATGAGACATTTCTATGTTTGTTGGATTATATGTTTTAATTATAAAGAATTCATCTCTTTAGAATATCGACAATGCAACAATGAATTACAAAAATAATTTATGTTATATTCAATGTACCAATGTTGATATTTTAATTATAAATAAAATAGAAAATAGAAACTAATGTTGAATTTTTAGATTATGCAGTGATATTACCATGATATTATGTATTGTTACCATTTGGTATAAGATACTTTTAAAATTTTTAATAATTATATGCGTCATTGAAAGGGAACACTTTGTTTTGATGCTTGATTTTTAGGTTTTGGTTGAAATTAGATTTAAATTTTTCTTATGCTAAGATTTGAAAAAAGATAAGTTTTTATCCTTTAAAATTAAAATTACTCTTACTTGTTTCTGTTCAATGATAATTTTTTCATTTACTTGTTTATTTTTTTAAATTGTTTAAGTCTTATAATTTCTCCATAATTTCATTGTTCAAGTATGTTGAAAACATAAGATTGAAAAACTTTAGATTTACAACTTGTCATTAAGGTTTTTATGCGCTACCAAATTTTATCTTTAATGTTATGGTTGACAATAATTACAATTTTGGGGTTGTTTAGAGTCAAGATATTTTATGTTTAACAACATAGATGAAAATTGTTTGAAATGATAAGCCCTTCAGACATGTATTTCTTTATCTTTAACACCATCTATCAAAATTGTTAGAAATTTACAATTTTAAAAAATGTCCTAATATGTTGTCTTTAATTCCATTGTTACAAGTGTCAAAATTATGACACTTTTTTTTTGTTATTCCAGCATCAACTGGTTTTGTTTTGAGGGTGTTTTTTCAATCCTTTTTTCAACAAACAATTTTGTTTTTAGCATAATTTTATAAAATGTTGAAATTTTACCTTAAAAAAAAACCAAGTGCGTTCTGGAAGACACACTTTTTGTTTTTGGGGTGTTTTTTCATGTTTTTTGAGACTTTTTGGGCTAGAGTTCCTGTTTTGAGTTCAGGTTACCTATTTCATCGGTAACAGTGTTCTCCTCGTGCATCTCCTAAATAATGCATGGGACTCCCAATGTCAAGATATCAAGACCATCTTGCAAAGATGCAAGTGTACCTTCTCCTGATGCAAGTACTCCTGTAGCAAGTGATGGTGGAAGTTGTTATTCTTCTAGTTTTCTTCTATCAAACTTCTTGATCAACCTTTGAGTAAAATATGCATAAGAAGTCACTCTTGCATGTTTCAAATGGTTGAGCCACCAAATTTTTGCTTCACCCTCAAAGTGTTCCGCTGCAATATCAACAAGTTCTCTTTCGGCTACTTGATGTAGGCGGAAGAATGCATCTAACTTCCTCCTCCAAGCCCTTTTTGTGCATGTGGATGACCCATCAATTGTAGACAGTAGAAATCTATTGTGTATGTTTATTCTATTGTTGCAATGTCTCCTCTCTTCCTTGATCAGAATAAACTGTTGGAGAGTTAGATTCTCCTTGAAAGCCCTTGATTGAGACTTGTAATCTGTAAGATATTCACTTAGAGTCTCATGATCTAAGTTTCCTCCATTTCCATTCCTTTCATCTTCCTCTTCAAAGAAAATGGGAATAGTAGATTGCTTTGGAGCTTTATGCAATACCAGTTTCTTCTGCTGCTAATAGGAAGTGCATGGAACTTCCTCATCTTGAAACCCTCTTCAGGTCTCATTGCATCTCTCCATTCTCATTTTCTTGACCTCCTGGGAGAGGCCCTTCATAGATCTAAAAGGATATGAGGTAAAACTCATTCCTTCCATCATTTTAGATATCTTATTTTTATTATTCTTCTGATAGAATAATGGCTGAAATCCATAGGTTGAGCTAATATTATGCTCCGAACCAACCGTAATATTCCAAAATTGAAAAGACAGGAATATAGAACAAAATAGTGGAAAATAACAGTGAATATAAATGCACCAATATATGATAAACATGTAGAGCCATCTTATTAAACATATCAGAAATAATGAGCACAAAATCTTGATGATCAAGTCACTCAAGCAATATAACACAAGCCTCCAATAAGAAAATATGCCAGTACATGAAATATAACCGCTATACAAATTCCATGAGCCAATACAACACAGTTTTTGTAAGTATACTGATACTAGATGTGTATAATGATGGATCTATTTTTTTATAGCTCAAAATATGTTGGGGATATAGATCTATGCTCCCAACAACATTACCAAGACAACCCATAAAGGGTTTCCGGAAATACCTAAAATAAAAAAATGCCGGAATGTAGCCCTAGGGCTGAATAGTAGCTGCAACTGAATAATTGGAAGGAGGTGGCTAAAACTGATATAGAAATTTATGGAACTCCTCCAATAGATCTTCCAAGTGAAAGGTTGATCCCTACACTAAATATCTAACCCTCCAATTGAAGCACTGAAACCTCCTCTGCAAATGCTCTCTGAAATAATGCAGTCCTTGAGGGAAACTGCGTTGTAGGAGGTGGTAGTATTTAGGCTTGATGCCAAATGATAAAATTATGCTCTAGGACCTTCCTTGCTGGCCTTCCAATAGATAGGATACCTCTCCACTAAAAAATAAACTCAAAAAATGGCCCTAACAATCCTCCATTGCTTCTACCCTACAACACAACACAACTCTGGAATAAATTGCATTGTAGGTGAAGACTGAAGCTTGGACTGATGCCAAAATGTGGAATATGCAACACAGTAACCTTTCCTAAGTGTTCACTCAAATTCCCCCTAGGATGAGTGTGGGATTCCTGCTTGGGAACACCCTTGTGCTAATCAGCACAACAGACTCCGCTAAACAACTGAAAGTGTAAGAAGTCATACAGACCACAAAACCAATAATCAACAACATGCCTTCTATGGCTTCCTTCCCCTTCCTTATATGCATTTTTCTAACCTTGGGCCCCACTCATTAAAGCCACTACTCCAATGGAGACTTCCTCCCATTAACACTGCGTTGTCTCTCATTGATGATCCACTCCCTCCATACCAGCATTGTTGATTTGGTCAACATTGACCTTTTCCACAAGCTTTAGCCCCTGTTCACACATGAGGGTGCTTTATCCAGCTACTAAGATGACTCTTATTCACATTAAGAGTGATTTTATTCCTACTAAATAAATTTATGGGTCTCCCTACCCACTTATTCTTCTATCTAAATGACAAAAGAAAAGATTAATATTCCAATTAGTTCCAAGCTAATTTTGGAATATTACACCTTTGACCAATCCAGAAAGACTAATATGGGTGAAGTGACAATATTTTCCTTCAAAAATTAAAAACTATTCTGAGAGTCCTCATCCTAGCAGAATGTCACATCCTTCTTGAGCAGCTTCTCCATGGGCATAGTTATCAGCTCATAACCCCTAACAAAATTTTGATAATACCTAGTGTCCCAATATTCAGCACAACTCTTGACATTCTCTGGTACTTCTAGATTAACTATTACTGTAATCTTTGTAGGATCTACCATCAATCCTTGCTGGTAGCCAATGTGTCCCAACAGTATCCCAAATAGCACACAAAATATACACTTCTTCAAATTCAATGAGATATGGTATTTTCTACAGGTATCCAACATTAAGCACAGGTTTGAAACATGCTTCTTCAACAACCCAAAAATAATCCAATCATCAAAGTATACTTCCAAGAACTTATGGATAAAATATTTGAAGGCAACGACTACTACGAGCGAGAAGATGGCAGGTGCATTATTCAAGGAAAAGGGCATGAATGTATACTGGAAAGATCCCCATTCAGTTGCAAAGGTAGTCTTACTGCAATCTTCTGGTGCAATCCTGATATGATGATACCCTGAAAATGCATCTGTGAATGAATAAGATTCTTTCCTCTAACATTATCAAGGATTTCATCAAATAATTTACTTGGGAATGGACCATGCACACAAGAATCATTCAATTTGTGCAGATCTACACAGATTTTGATTTCTCCCTTGGTCTTCTTGTCTTGTACTACCATGGGACTCACACAATCAAACTCCTCTATTGGCTCTATTATGCCTGCAACAACCATATTATCCAACTCTTCCTTCACCTTCGGCTTATCTTGGATTGAGCTTGTATGGGTGTTGATTCACTGGTCGCGCATAAGGTTTCAAAGTGATGTTCATGAATCCAAGTTCTCTAATTAATCCTTTCAACTTTGAGAACTTTGTTGGCAACAAGTCCTAGTACTCTCTCAGAAAGTCATTAACATTTCCTACTATGTCATCATCCAAATAGTCCCCAATATTTTCCAACTTTGGTTGCTATTCAAACCCAATATTCACCCGTCGAATATTTAGAGGTTTTGTCACATCTAGCGAAGTGATCGAGTGTCCAACCACTGCGCATTGTCCCTTAGATTTTGGAATCATGATATTCCTTGGATTTTCTTCACTCTATTCAACCATCAGTTTTCTTTAATTCACAATATCCTTCATCTGTGCATCCCATGCGGGTGGAGTGCACTCGATCGCTAGCTTTTTTTCATTAAAGATAACTTCTTGAATGTTATGTGAGGCTTTACTAATCTCATTAAATCCACTCTCGAAGCTGAATGTTAGAATAAAACTCTTCGTCAATGCAAAACCATTCACTATTACCTCGACATACAAATCAGTAGGTACCTTCCCCAACGTGTGAATAAACATGTGGTGCCACTCAGGTCTCAGTTCTACACACCATACTTGATTCCATCTAGCCAAATGTTTACATGGATCATATTTTCCAGAGTAGAATTATTCCATTCTAATGGTTGGATATTCAAAGTGTAACCTCATCATGCGCACACATTCATCCCATTTTCCCATGTTTTATTTATGATTCTCCCACCATCTTGCTGGAGTAGCACGTAGTCCAAGATCCAAAGCATGAAATCTCTGTCCTTCTAGTACAATTCTTTAAATCTCTCCTAAAAACATGTTTACATCATTTAAACAATCATAATGTGGTATTTCACGTACCTCAAATTTTTTACATCGAAAATATCGGGTCACAGGATTACAACGCAGTGCAAATACTTCATGTAGCGGATTCTGTCGGTTTTCCAATTCTTCATCAAAATCTACGAAACAAGAGTTTTCCTTCTCCTAATTAAGATTTCCACCAGCCGTTGGGTTTATCCAATCTTCCTTACGCAAAGTTAGCTTATATATTTGATCAATATCATCATTAGCATGCACATGTCTAGTTTATCTTTATCCTTCTTCAAGGTATAGGGGAATGATGGCTTTGATTTCATTGCTTTCAAACTCCATTATTATTTTCTTCATGTTTATGACACCATCCATATGAATAGCCCAGTCCAATCCCAACAGCACAGGCTAAGGATCAGTATCATCTAAAATTTGTATAACTTCAAAGTATGTCATTACCTTAACACCCTCAATACTAACTACAAC
This sequence comes from Pinus albicaulis, assembly GCA_034641835.2. NCBI lineage: Eukaryota > Viridiplantae > Streptophyta > Pinopsida > Pinales > Pinaceae > Pinus > Pinus albicaulis. The sequence continues at coordinate 61,319 of JAXQQM020092450.1, read as the reverse complement.
TCGCGACAACATTCCTAAGGGAATGATTTTATGTTGATTTTCCAAGTGCAGTTGAATAGTAGACCATTCTGTCTTGGGTTCTCCCATGTGCTTCCATGTTTTCTTATGTAAAAAATTTACATCAGAACCTAGATCTATAATAACTTAATCCATCTCTTAAGCACCGATCTACGCAGTCATATGCATCTCTTGACCTATCTGCTTCTTATACTTGTAGATTTTGTTGCCATCTTTCTGTTCTACCAAGGACTATTCCTTCTCTGCACAATGATCTATCAGAGCATGAAGGTTCTTTACGGCCTTTTTTTTGCGTAGTAACTTAATGTAATCTTGTAAAAATAGTTTTATTTCTTTGTCTATTCCTGCTCCCTTCATTGGTCTACCTGATGTCGACGTGCTTCCTTCTACAAATTCTTTTCGCACTTCGACAAAAGTCTCCTTTGCGTGTTGTAAATAAAATCCCTCTTTATTCTCAGGTGTCTTACAAATCCAAAGGTCAGTATCAGGATGCTTCCCCTTATCTTCATTAGTAGCTATACTGCTCTTAGTGAACACTTTCACACTAGGATCTTCTTCACTGGTTTCTGCTCTGACCATCTGAATATTCTGCATTTGATTCTATGTCTTTTCATCCTGCATCTTAGCAATGAAAATAGGGAATTTTTCTATCGCATGGTAAAAATTTCTACAATACCTGCATGATTGTAGATCTAGATTTGGATAGTTGCACGCATAATGACCAACATCTCTGACTTTGTAGCAAATAACATGCCCCCTTCCTTGACCAATTGATCGACCTCCTCTTCCTCTTCCTTTTCCCTGAAATCCACCATGCCTAGAGGGGGATGTTGGTGAGGTAGGTTCAACCTACATTCTATATATTTCAGCTTTGTCCAACATCATATCATAAGTGCGAAAATGTTTTTCATCATGTCCCAGTGATGAAAAAAACTGCAAAACAATTGTTTCAACTAAGGCTAATACTTTTCAACCCTTGGATAGAAATATGTTTCATGAAATCCAACAACTTGACAGATTTTGACCATACTGTGCTCTTTAATGGACTAGGAACTCTTACGTTTAGATAATTATTGAAGAGAAGACATTGTTCCTTATGGTGCCCAACATATTTACATTTTATGCACCAAACCTCTGCGCAAACCTCCTTGCCCTTGTCCTTGTGCAGGCTTCAAATCTTTAAATTCATGGCTTCTAACTAATTCTGAATATCTTGAGTTCCAAGTATAATAGGTGTTGGGGTAGCTTCTATTTTAATTTCAATCTCCACATCCTTAACCTGTGTGGCAATCTTCTGTTGACCCAAGGGCTAGTGCACATGCAAGAGAAGCATAGCAATAAACCACTCCTCATGTTGAGTATCATTGACGGTAAATCAAAAATCTCTGATAGTGTGCTTCAGCCTCTGATTTGGCTCCCACACAGATTCAGTAACCTCCTGATGAATCTCTTTCATTTTTGTAACCAACTACACGTACGACTTAGGCTTCTTCAACTATTCTTTTAGGGCATCTCTCACTTCGTCCAGAGTGGAATTAGGGTTTTCTTGAACATATATGATATACCAATATAATGTGTAATATTGGAAAGTAGTGGCTAGATGTGATTTCTTAATATCATCATTATTAACCTGTTGAGCCTGCCTTACATCATTAGTCACAAACCAAAAATGCTTAGTATATTCATTTCCAATATCTCTAAAATTAGGTAGCTTCATCGACGCGACCATATCTATTCCTGGGGGAGGTGGAGGTGGGGGTGGAGATGGACTGCGCAGTGGAGTGGGTCCTTTGTGAGATGAGTTTGGGGTTGGATTGGATAATATCTGAAAGAGGATCAAGGCTCTATGATCATTCTGGTTTGATGAAAATTCTTCTTCTTCAGAGTGCGCAGATTCACTAGAGCTACTAGTCTCTATTTCACTCTCACTATCAGATCTATGCTTCAAAGGGATATAAATAAATCCTTTCTCCAGGTCTTCACGATAATGTTTTCCACTAAACATAGTTGGGCCTCTTCATGACATTCAAGAAATATGTTGACACAAAGAGCCCTGTTAACACAATAGCATCTTCAGCAATAACTTCAAAGAGCACAGGAACTTACCTCTAGGACCCTTAAAAACTGTTCTTTCTGCTTCAGAGTATGCCACAAACTGATCAATGGAAAATTCAGTCACAAATCCTCCCAATAGATGATCGATCCAATGATCTATTGCAAGGTTGATCTTATTTTCTAGCTTTTCTAATTTTCGAATCAATTCAAGAGTCCATTCAGTGATTGCGTTGTCCTTCGTGCAGGTATTGAATTCTATCAATTGCGATAACCACTCCTGTATCTAAATTGAAAAGGAGCAAAAGAATATCTCTTGAACTTATGTATATATGTATTTATGTACCCACTTTTCAGTAGATATGTTAGAGCTTTGATTCTCTTGGATTGCGAATTCAAGGATCTTTCTATGCAACCAATCTTGAAATTCATTCTGCGAAGGGTGCCACAACATCAAATATCCCTAAAAATGATCCCGGTCATGAAAAAAAAACCATTTTTTGGCTTGAGGGGTCCTGACCCAAGTTCAGAGTTTATCGTGCCACTAAAAAACCCTCCAACTACTGGCCCTTTCGGCAATGACCTACTTGCGAAGATCAAATTCTCACCCAAAGAAGAATGGGGGGGTGTTGAAACCAGGTTTCCGCACCCTGAGGAAGAAAATAATGTAGTGGCCCTAAACATATTGATTGTAGAGCTTATACAGATCTTAAAAGATGTGCGTAATTATAGAATAATACTTATTAGATCATATAACATAATCGTGAATCCCTTCATCGCAGATATATCATAACAGAACTAGATCCAGATCTATATAATGTGTAATCACTTAAGCAAATTCATCCACGTATTCAACCATCAATATAACTTCATGCATAAATAATATATGTATTCACACAGATGCAAATAAGAATAACATAATTAATGTGATCTTAATACAAAAACAATAAACATATAACTTAGATAGATAACACAATGCTTTCGCCAAAATCAGTCCTTGTATGAGATTCAGAGCAATTAGTACATCAAAATTTCCCTTACACTTTACTCCTCCTCGTACACAACCAATGGAGTCTGCACATAGCCAGGACTAGGTCTCCACGTACATAGCCAACAGAGTCTACACACAGCCAGGAATAGGTCACCATGCACATAGCCAACATGAGCCTTTCTACCCAACCTAGACTGAAAGCCTTACAAAAGTATCAGAGATGCATAAACACTTAGATCCAAAACATGAAAAATGATTTTCTACTTCCTTAGACTTGATCTATCTATTTATATCCAATATAGAATGAAGATACTATGGTCACAAACCATGGTTTTAGGCCTATAGTTTACCCTTAAAACCCTTTTACATCAAAGAGGAATTTTGACCCACCCCAAACCCCCTTCACCTATCTGTGCAACATGCATATACAAAACTTATACAAAAAGACATCAAAAAGTGTACCCGAGGGAACCTCACTCCAACACACATGCAGGTCCAGTTATACACAACCTGCATATATAATTTAAAATATGAAAAAATATAAAATTTCCTGTTTTATGGGCGAGGTTTACAGGTTATATCGAAAGCATACCTACAAGAGTCGGTGACCTAATGGTATCCCAACTAAAACAACTATTTTTGGGTGGTATAAATACACCTTGTGGGAAGGCCTAAAGGGGAGAGAGATATAGGTATTGATATTATAGCCATTTTGTCATTGATCAAGTCTGATTTATCCCTGTGCCTCCTGCACTTCCCATATTGTGGAAACCCTTATTTCCCTCATGGAGATGTTCATTCCTCTTATATGACATCCATGTATATGATTATGGAAGGAGATTTTTGAGGCTTGGATTGGATGGATCCAGAGGATGGATTCGTTTAGTGCTATGGTTTAATTGGGTGGTATTCCATATTTACATACATCAATATAGAAGCTCTGTCCCATTTTTTATTTTCGTGATCTTAATGCTTTATACATGTTATGATCATGTTATGAATGATTTCATGCTATTTTGTTTATAATATTATATGATCTAAAGCTAACGTCTTGAACATGCTTTAACTTATTACTAGTATATGTGCTTTTCTTGAGTAAGTTGTAGGTTTCACAAAACTAGGAGAAGTAGAGGGTTTGAACCCTGCGGGATCACCTTCAAACGTAGGACCTATGGGTACAACCTCTTCTTCCCACTTTACTATCTTAAGCATTAGGACTGTAAATTTTCTTTCTTCTTTTTGATGTATGCTTCTTGCTCTGTTGTGGTTCTTAGCCCAAAGCCTAAGGTAATTCATCCCATAACAGGAACTTGCTTCACCGGAGGAACCATCTTCACCAATTCAAACCATGGCTAAAACTAGGGCCCAAGGAGTCTGTTACACCAATTTTTGGTCATCTAACCTACTATCATTAGATGAACCCAAGTACACCATGTAAGACCAATTTTACCCTAAGTAAAATTGCTTTCACTATGTGAAATAACTTAGTAAAAACACCTTTATTAAGTTGTTTATGGTCTAAACAGGAAACCCCAAAAAGAAATAATAAACAAATCTATATTTGTTTATATTTCCTGGTCATATTTAACCCAAAACAAGGAAATCAATTAAATAAATCCTTATTTATTTGACTATTTCCTAGGAATAAGTTATTTAAATCCTATTTAAATAATATTCCTAGTTAAATTTGACTAAATCATTTATAAATAATTAAATAAATCATTATTTATTTAATTGTATTCCCACCATTTCCTTAAAATAATAAATAAATCATTTATTTATTTATTATTTATAAATAAAGGAATTGACCCAAGTCAAAAATCCTTTTCCCTCCAACAAATATAATAAAATATTCCTAAAGGGTGTTTCTAGAATTTGATTAATAATATTTTATTCATGCACCAAGTTCTAGATCGCCCTAATATTTTGTTATAAATAGAAGGGTTTTCCCCATTCATTAGTCACCTTTTTTTGCCTATTAGATCACTCTGGATCTATACACTTGGTCACATTTTCTCCATTTTTGTCTTGTGAGCTCCCATTGAGTTCTATGTTTGTCTAGGTTTTCTACACCAACAAGAGAGAGAGATTCTAGATCTGAAGTGCTGAGGACTGTCAAGAACCCATCCCATTGAGGAGAACCGGAAAACACCTTTCTTTTTTTCCTCTCAGGTGCCCCCTTTCAATATAATATAAAAAATTCTTTCAAATACATCGTTCTTGTCTTGTCTATTGGATGCATGGAGCCACATTTTACTTTATCTGCTTAATGTCTTTTATGCTTAGATCTGAATTTGTGCAGAATTCTTTGGATCACCTAATTGAAAATTTAAAGATATTTGACAGCCATAATCGATGTTAGGGCTATGTGTTATGCGTAGCTAAAGTGATCTTTTACGATGAAATATTCATACTAACAGAGTCTTTCCCATTAGAGAAACAAGTGGAGAAACTAGAATGAAGAACATCAATCCCTCAAACCTTCCACATTTCCACGGAATTACTTCTGAGGATCCTGACACCTTCATTTGTTAGTTTGTTGTTGTCTGTAGGACTTATGATATTCCTTAGATGAAAAAAAGCTACAATTTCTCCAATCCACCCTTAAGGATGCAGCCTTGCACTAGTTCATGGGTTTTCTTAGGAATAGTATCACTACCTAGGCACAGATGCAAGAGTCCTTCAACAAAAAATATAGAGCTATTGTAGGTCCAAAGAAACCAAAGAGGAGATATTTAGGATGACTCTAGGACCTAATGAATCCATGGAGGATTATGAATAAATATTGCAGCCGAACCATAAAATATCCAACTACGCCCTTGATCCCGAATCACTCAAATGGGTACTTCTTTTAGGGATCATGGAAGAGGTGATATAAACCCTTAATATGATGTCTAGAGGAGAAATCTACCAGCTACATTATGAGGACATCAAAAATTTCCTTCGAAACCACTCTAGGGTAGCTAGGAAGAAAGGTAGAGCTTTCCAAATCATGACCAAAATCGCTTCCTCTTCCACCTCCATCAAGCATGAGATTGGGAATATGTTCGAGGACTTAAAAAGTGATATGATGCACACCTTTTATTTTCAAATGGACACAATGTAGATAAATAATAAGAAAGAGGAAACATAGAGGGCCTTAGCCATATTTTTCCCTAGATGTGCAAGAAAACACCCTTGAAATGAATGTCCACTAAATGTCATAGAGGTTTTCTTAGTTTGTGAAGAATCATGCCACAGATAAGTGTCCCTCCTTACCTGGTCTCAAATATGTATATCATGGTGGGGAAGAAGGACTAGAGCAACCATGTTTCATAAACAATAGAAGGCCTCGAGGGCCTTGGTCATATCAGTAGGGCATGCAAGGTACCTTGGCTCCTACTACCATACAAGCTAGAATGCACCTATGCAGTCTTGGTACACGTACACTCCTCTATAATTTCCTACACCTCCTACTTGGCCTTATACCCCTCCATATCACCCTCATCATGTAAACCAACTCTTCTAGCAGTATGTTCTTAAACCACCTCAGTGGAGCAACCCATCAAAAGGCTGGAGGCCCCAACATAAGAAACCACCTTCTTTACTACCTCCACCCCAACCTAAACCTTATCTCACTCATTCTTCCCCACCTAAATTTTCTCAGATGTCTGCCCAACCTAATATGAACTTGAACAAAAAGCAGGCACAACAGGTTTATAGTGGGGAAACATCCTATGCAACTTATGATGTGGAGATACATGAAATCAACCTCATATATGGAAGAGTAATTCAAGACAATAATCCTCCATATCCACCTATAGGGGTTGAGGAGGAAAAGGAAGAGATCAAACCTCAGACTAATCAACCACCTTTTCCTGAGCACCTGATGTACCTTAGTCATCATACCCCATAAGAGACTGAACTCCTGGGAGAATTGAAAAAATTGTGTGTGAAAATACCCCTTCTCTAGGCCATTCATGATGTCCCTATTTACAATAGGCTCATCAAAGAAAAATGTTGTAAAAATCCTGGGAGAAAGAAGAAAGATACCCCCACCATAAATGTTGTGGGAAAATTGTCCGACTTAATGTTGGGAAGGGTGATATTCCTAAAGTACCTGGACCCTGGAAGTCCAATAGTAGATGTACACATCGATGGTGTCATATTCCCCCACACTCTGATTCATATTGGGGCTTCCATCAATGTGATGAATAGGGAAGTTATGCTTAAATTCAACCTCCAAGGAGCCTTGAGAAAAACCACCACTGTTTTACAACTTGCAGACAGATCCACAGTAGCTCCAAAAGGAATTTTTCAGGATGTGATGGTCTCTATTGACTCCTGGGAATACCCCACAAATTTCTTGGTACTCCAGCCAAAAACCGCGTTGAATGGATATCCTCTCATTTTAGGAATACCTTGGTTGGCCACTACCGATGCTTATATCAATTGTAGGGATGGAAACATGACTATAAAGAATGGGCCCTTGTCCAAAAAATTGTTGTTATTTCCTCCTGACTAGCCTTCCATTGACCATCAACTACCCTTGTGGTTGGAGGACGAAGAAGAAGAAGATGAAGTGTACAGTACCACACCTTACCCCATTTCTAATATAGATATTGTTCGTATAGGGGGGAAACCTTATGCAGATGATCTCATTGACCACATAATTTAATGCCAAACCCCCACTACCATTCGACTAGATGACCTAGTAAGATAATTTGAAAGACACCATTCAATTGAGTTGCACTCAGTTGAATCAACCTTTGATGATCCAGGAGGATCTTCTTCAAATATAGGTAAGCAGAAAGGTCTAGTCAACTTTAGCAGTTCAATGTCCAAAACAGTCTTCATATACGGAGTTCCGTCAATATCATCCATGGTCCAGTGTCAGGTTCATGGCATGGTCTTCATGTGTATGATGAGAAGGTGAAAAAAATGTGTTAAATACTTGTTGAAATACCTTACAATGTAAATTTCTATGGTTTTAAATGCTAAGACCTAATCATAAAAACCTAAGGTCTAATCCTAGCATTAAGAGACAACCTAGATCTAAAACCCTATTTTCTAAGCCTAAATCCCTATACACATGATCTAAGTACTAAAAATTATACCTAGCATATTTCCTAAGTCTTAAGCCTATGTTGAAAAAAAACCTTAAGCGCAAAATAAAATCCAAATTAAAACTATACCATAAACCTTTTAAGGTTCGGGCTTTAAAAATGTTGGTTTCAATAAATAGTATTAAAACTATATTATAAAACCCATAGAATTAGATAACCGCAGTGCTTATTTTAAACCATGTCGGGGTTCTCAAATAACATGTGACTGGTCTTAATGAGATTGCGGCGGAGTTGTTTAAGTATAAAGTTATAACTGCCATTATAAACCGCAAAGTTTGCGACGGAGTTGTAACGTGTGATAGGTATGCGGATAAGATAAGTCAAAACCGACAGTTGCAAAACCGTGCAAAGACTGCCGAGATGAAGACCATGACCACAACCACTGGGGATTCCGCATGTTCACATGCTGGAAGTTAAAACCTCTGCTCAGTTAATAAGCTGCCAATTTAATATATGGTCAATTTTGGGTTTTATGAATTAAATTCAACGCTAAGGTTTGGGGATATTTATCCCTAGGTATAAGGTCCATGTATGGAGATAAGGATTTGAATCCCTTATCACAATTTTGGCTCAATCAAATGTATTTTTTGTAAATAGAGGTTCAAAGGCAATCTTATATAAGCCATCACAAATACATTCAAAAGGACATTGTGCATTTTGAGTTCAGTTTCAGAAGGACATAGGTGCTTTTGTTTGCAACATTGCTCAGTCGTCAGTGGTCGGAATTGAGCACGGAGATAGGCGTCGGAAAGATGAGGGAGAGTAATTTCTGATTATAGAGTTTAGAAGTGCCTATGTGCACAGTCATTCTATTCCATTTCAATGTAAATATTCCTCAAGATCAATCCTAATAAAAACGGACTCCCACTTGAAAGCAGACACAGAGATGTAGTCCACCAAGGACGAACTTCGTCATCAAATGTTTGCATCTTCTTCTCTCTATTTATTGCTATGATTTAATTCATTTATGCTGCTGGTTTATGTCATTTTTCACATAAATCTTACTTTAGATAACAATCAATCTAAAGGACAAACTAATCAAACTACTTAAGCACTTTATTCGATCACATTCAAATCATGTTGGTATCAGAGTAGGTTGTGATTTATAGTTTGTTTGTCAGTGGATGTTAACCAGGTTGGGATTGCAACGTGTAAAAGGCGAGCTTGAGGAATTCGATCTAGAGATTGGAAAGCGGAAATCATTTCATCAATCAACGATGATAGGGACTGAGACTGTCGAGACTCTTGAAGCTATTGAAAAGAAACCCATGGATGAGAATCAAATCTAGAAATTTTTTCTAAACATGCAGCAGATGTTGGCAGAATTATATGAAGGAAAGAAGATGAGAGATGTAGCCTCGTCATCGAAGGCATTAAATAAGGAAAAGGGTAAAGGCAAGGCAGATAAATCTTCTTCTCCTCTGTCATCTACATCATCTTCTTCTTCCTCTTCTACTTCTAGTTATGAAACAGAAAAATAAAATAAACCTAAGAGTCCACTTTTGAAACTTGATGTTAAGTTCAAATTACCTGTGTATGATGGTGAAATAAACCCTGAGAAATTAGATAATTGGGTAAAACAGTTAGAATTATATTGTCTTATTCAAGATATTACTGATAATAAGACAAAGATCTAATTAGCTACTCTTAGAATGGGGATTACTACTTTGATCTAGTGGGAAAGTAAGACACAGATAGATTTAAAGTGTAAAGGAAAAGTTATCACCTCATGGACTAAGTTTATTAAAGCTCTAAAGAAACAATTCTATCCGTTGGGTCACACACAGCAAGTTGTAATGGATTTGCAGCGCTTGCGACAAGGTAAGGGACAGAATGTTCAAGAGTTCATAGAGGAATTTAGAAAGAAAGAATTAGCACTTGGTATTTCTTTGGACACAAAAGAAACTTTGTTGAAGTATATTGGAAGTTTGCATTCATATTTGCAACATACATTATTAATGTTCCATCCTAATGATTTTGATGAAGTTTTTTTTCAAGCTATTCATGTTGAATCAGGTGGTAGACCATTCAATTTTACACCAAAGACATCCAATCAGATGGAAACTGAAGACAACAAAAATAAGGGCAAGTCAAAGGGAAAGAAGACTACGAAGACTGCCACAGCTAAGAAGGTAAGTGATAGACCTACGTGTACACATTTCAAAAGGATCAGCCATGATGAAGCTAGGTGTTGGAAAATTCATCCGGAACTGAAGCCAAAGAAGTTCCAAACAAAGAAGGGTGAAAAGAAGGTTGAAACAACAATCCAATAATGCTTGGACTTAGGATATGATTCAGGTGATGAAAGAAAAATCACTGCTATGGTTACAACATGTAAAATTTCTGATGCTAGTACTTCTGCTTCTTCAAACATAACACAACAGAATGAAGATAAAAGAATCGAGTTATTTCATATAAGGGTAACTTCAAAGCATACTAAGATAGATACATTGTTCGATATCGGATCACAGGAAAATTTGATTTCTGAGTCATTGGTTAAAAAAATTGGTTTGAAAACACATAATCATCCAAATCCATATCCTTTAGGGTGGTTAAAGGAAAAATCTCAAACTCATGTTACCAAACAGTGTCAGTTAAAATTTGCAATCAGAACTAACTATATCGACCAAGTGGAGCTTGATGTGATACCATTAGAAATTTGTGGAATTGTCTCAGGTAGCCCTTATCTCTATGACTTTGATGCAATATTTTATAGAAAGGAACATATGTATCATCTCATAAAACATGGGATTAAATACATCATTCGGGCACATAAAATCAAAGATCACTTGAATTTAATTAATGCTAATCAGATGAAGTGCTTAATAAGTTCAAGTAAGAGATACATACTCATGTCGATAAAAGAGCAACATAAGGATCTTATTGATACTTGTTCAGTTTGTGAAATTTAGTATGAAGGTAATTTGGTTAAAAAGGTAGATTCATTTCAGGATCTAGTTAAAGAACCAAAACGTCTACTTCATAAAAAGGAAATATCACATGAGATGTAGTTGATGTCTGTTGCCTCTCTTTCTAATGATGAAATGTATCACAAGTCAATTATAGAGAATAAAAAAATAAAGAAAAAAAATTTAGGGATGGAATTCATGTGACACAGATTAACTCCATACAGTTCACCCATAATTTTGGCTCATAAGAAAAATGAGAGATGGGGAATAAGTGTCGATTTTAAAGTTCATTTATTTAAACAGAAAAATTTCACAACATTGTTAGATCATCAACAACCATATGAAGTTAAAACATATGTTAAAGGCTATGAAATGGAAACATTGATTCACATCGATTATCAGTTGCTTCAATACTTTCAGTCATATACTAACTTGCAACAATCTTACTACAGTTGGATGGGATTTCTTTAGAAAATTCACTTAGTAATTAAGGATAGAGAAGATGTAACAAGTAAATTAGTTGATATGTTGTCTTTGAATGCTTTAGTAGTACCACATAAAAGTTCATTGGTTCATGAAGGTTATGTAGAACAGTATAGAACTGATGATGATTTCAAAGATGCTTATAAATCACTAACTCATGATGCTCAAATTGAAAGAGTGCAAGTTATTCAGGAAGTTCATCTTTCTCGGATTGCAGGATATTTTGGCATAAGCAAGACTATGACACAAAGTCAAAGGTATTTTTTTTTGCCTCATATGTATGAAACGATTTTGAAGTACATAAAGCGATGTGTAATGTGTTCTAAAAGCAAGACAAGCAATTGAAATATTGGTTTTCACATGCCACTTCCAGTTCCTTTGCAACCATGGGGCAACATGAATTTGGTTCAAGGATAGACAAAAATGGTGAAGAGAATTGGGATACATATTCTTCAAGGTAACTGCAGTAAACATCCTAAGATGTGGGATGAATTTTTAACTTATGTGCATCAAGCTTACAATCAAGCCTTACATTCTTCTGCGCCACGACAAGCATTGAGTCAAGTTAGGTTCAAATTGTGCCATGTTAAGAATCAGTTTTAGGTCAACGATCAGGTATGGTTGTATGTCATCAAAATCGAGATGAAAGTGAGAGAGTTGTATTCTCACTTATTGTCAGCCTAAAATCAATCTTTTGTGGTCCAAAATCTTTTTAAGTGGAGAGGATTGATCCAAGAGGATCTTGTTCAAATACAGTTAAGAAGAAAGGTCTATTCATCTTCAACAGTTCGATGTCCAGATCAATAACCATATACACAGTTCCGTCAGTATCTTCTATGTTCTAGTGTCAGGTTCATGGCATGGTCGTCATGTGTATGATGAGAAGGTGAAAAAAATGGGTTAAATACTTGGTGAAATACCTTACAATGTAAAGTTATATGGTTTTAAATGCTAAGACCTAATCATAAAAACCTAAGGTATAATCCTAGCATTAAGAGACAACCTAGATCTAAAACCCCATTTCCTAAGCCTAAAACCCTATACACATGATCTAAGTACTAAACATTATACCTAGCATATTTCCTAAGCCTTAAGCCTATGTTGAAGAAAAACCTTAAGCGCAAAATAAAATCCAAATTAGAACTATACCATAAACCTTTTGAGGTTCAGGCTTTAAAAATGTTGGTTTAAATAAATAGTATTAAAACTATATTATAAAACCCATAGAGTTAGATAACCACAGCACTTGGTTTAAACCATGTCAGGATTCGCAAATAACATGTTACTGGTCTTAATGAGACCACGATGGAGTTGTTTAAGTCTAAATTTATAACCATTGTTATAAACCCCGAAGTTTGCGATGGATTTGTAACATGTGACAGGTATGCAGATAAGATAATTCAAAACCGATAGTTCTAAAACCATGTAAAGACCGCCAGGATGAAGACCGTGATCGCAACCATTGGGGATTCCACCTGTTCACATGCTGGAAGTTAAAACCTCCGCTTGGTTAATAAGCCACCAGTTTAATATATGGTCAATTTTGGGTTTTATGAATTAAATTCAGTGCTAAGGTTTGGGGATATTTATCCCTAGGTATAAGGTTCATGTATGCAGATAGGGATTCAAATCCCTTATCACAATTTTGGCTCAACCAATTGTATTTTCGACAAATAGAGGTTTGAAGGAAATCTTATATAAGCCATCACAAATACATTCAAAAGGAAATTGTGCATTTTGAGTTCAGTTTCAGAAGGACATAGGTGATTTTGTTTGCAGCATTGCTCAACCGTCGATGGTCGGAATTGAGCACGGAGATAGGCATCGGAAATACGACGGAAAGTAATTTATGATTACAAAGTTCAGAAGTGCCTACGTGCACAGTCATTCTATTCCATTTCAATCTAAATATTCCTCAAGGTCAATCCTAATAAAAACGGATGCCCACTTGAAAGCGGACCTGGAGATGTAGTCCACCAGGGACGAACTCCGTCATCAAATGTTTGCATCTGCTTCTCTCTGTTTATTGTTGTGATTTAATTCATCTATGCTGCTATTTTATGTCATTTTTCACATAAATATTACTTTAGTTAAAAATTAATCTAAAGAAAAAACTAATCAAATTGATTAAGCACTTTATTCGATCACATTCTAATCATTTGAGGCCACCAAGGCTGTGGAATTTGGCCCATCTAAATCCTTGAATATTAACCCATCCCTCTCGACCAAGGAAGAAGAGAAATTGTACCAACTATTGAAGGAAAACTTAGATGATTTTTCTTAGGACTACAATGAAATGAAAGGGGTGCATCCCTCACTGTGCGAACATCATATTTGTATTAAAGAGGGATGTAAGTTTGTGTGCCATCCCGAAAGGAGAATGAACCCAGTATTAAAAGACACATTGAAGGATGAACTGCAAAATTTTCTAGATGCAGGTTTCATCTACCCCATATCATAGAGTGAGTGGGTGTCTCCTCTTATTCTATTCTGAAATAAAATTTGGAAGTGGTGAATCTGTGTTGACTATTGAGAACTAAACAAAGCCATTAAAAAGGACCATTTCCCTTTTCCCTTCATCGATCAAGTCCTAGATGGTCTTGCATGAAAGAATTTTTTTTCCTTCCTAGATGGATTTAGTGGGTATACCAAATTCAAATCAGCCATGAGGACCAGGACAAGACCACTTACACATGTCCCTGAGGAAATTTTTCTTACAGAGTCCTTCCCTTTGGATTTTGCAATATCCCTGATACTTTCCAGAGAGTAGTCCTGAGCATTTTTTCTGAACTAGTCCATGATTCTGTAGAGATCTACATGGATGATTTCACACATTATGGGTATGATTTCCATGAGGTTCTCTCCAATATAGGAAAAGTGTTAAGGAGTGCATTGAAATGCATCTCTCATTAAGTCCTGAAAAGTGTGAATTTCTAAAAAGGGCAAGGATAGTCCCGGGGCATTCAATATCACAAGTAGGAATACAGTTAGACCCAAGAAAAATCGCCATCATCAAAAGGGTGCTTATTCCTCAAAAGCAGAGAGATGTCAAAAGTTTCCTAGGTTTGGATGGCTACTATAGGAGGTTCATTAAGGACTTCAATAAAGTAGCTTCACCATTATTCAGATTGTTGGCCAAATGTTTTGAGTTTTTCTGGTCTATTCTCTATGAGGAGGATTTTAATCTCATCAAGGAAAATCTAACCAAGACCCATATTCTTCGAGGTCCCAATAGGGATTTTCCCTTCCACATTCATATAGATGCATCAAATAATGTTTTGGGGGGACCCTTGGGGGAATTAGAAGAAAAATTACCATATTCAATTTATTTAATTAGTAAGAAATTGTCCAAAGCTGAACTTAACTACATTGTCACTGAAAAGGAGATATTAGGCATTATACATTACCTAAACAAATTCGGGCACTAAATTACTGGTTATCAGACCTTTGTACATAATGGCCATGCATAAATCAAGTATTTAATGAATAAACTTGATGTTAATGCTAGAATCATTAGATGGTTTTTGTTATTGAAGTTGTTTTATTCGAAAATTGTTGATAGACCACGAAAGAAAAATGTTGCTGAACATTTCTTATCTAAACTAACTTTATTTGTAGATGAGGAAGGAATGGTGGATGATAAACTTCTAGATGAACATCTATTCACTATCTCAGCACTCTCTCATTGGTTTGATGACATAGATAACTACTTGGTTGCTAAGAGTTTCATCCAAACCTTTCGTCCAAAGAAAAGAGCAGGATTATAAGGAAAAGCACCCCTTTCACTCTGAATGGTGGCAATCTCTTCAAATTGGGTCTGAATCAAATTCTCAAAAGATGTGTGAGGTAAGAGGAGGTCTTTGAAATCCTCTCAGCATGTCATGATGGTCCCTATGGGGGTCATTTTTCTGCTAAGAGTAAAACCTTCAAAACTTTGCAAGCAGACTATTATTGGCCTCCATGAGGAAACTTTGGAGAAAAAAAAAAAAAGGAGAAAAGAAAAAATATAGAGAAAAAAAATATCCTTGGGTGAAAATCTCCTCGAGGTTCCCAAGGTAGTCTTGTGGGTTGAAAACCTCTACTAAGGTAACACAACAGTCTTAAAAAAAAAACATAAAAAAGAGAAGAAAGGAAAAAAATCAAAAGAGTGATAGAGCACCTACACAATAACCTTCTTCTAATTTATAGGTAAGTTGATAAGGGGAAATTTGGACAAAAGGAGAAAATTGTAATATCCCCAAAAGTGATGATTCAGTAATACCTTTTGGAATAACGCACTTTTCAGAAGTATGTGCATTGAAATGATTTTGCAGCCCTTCGATCCCTTAGATCTGGAGATCTAGCATCTAAATCCAAAAGGAGAGCAAAAACAAATCAAACTAGGTGAGTTAAACAGACCTCCCACACCTAGTATGGCTGAAAAACACCCAAGAATGGGGTTGCAGCAATATGCAACAATACTGCAGGAAAATAACAAAATTTTACGAGACACAACAAGAGGCCAATAAGAAGGCTCAACATTCATATATACAGTAATAAATTAGATCCATTATGAGTCCCATACAATGTATGATAGAATGTAGAAGACAAGAATAGAAGAAATTCCTCAAAAAGAGGGGCTGCAACACATGTATTGACTGAAAAATAGCTTGAAAATGTTATTTTAAGAGCTGCAGCAGCTGTATGTTACTCTCCAGATCTAGAGTAGATCTGTGTACAAAATATCAGATCTATTTCAGATCTATACACTAGAAGAGCTCCTTTACAAATTCCCCTTGGGGTTTTGATCAAAACATTAAACACAGAGAGTAGATCTGAGATCTAAAGTTGCAGATCTGCAGTAGTATTTAGAAATTTCTGAAGATGAATACAATAGAAGTAGATCAGATCTGAAAAAAACATGGATTAGAAATCTAATCCATGGATCACCATAGTGAAGGGCAGAACCCCAGCACCAGAGATCTCTCCTCCAAATGTGTGTCAAAACACCCTACAACTTCATTCTTGAAAATAACGCAGTCCTGGAAGGAAAACTGCGTTGTAGGCTCTATCACTGGATTGGCCTGATGCCAAGATCTAAAAATGCAGCTCTAAAGGTCCAGAACTCTCTTGCCAATGGGATAGAATACTTTCCCAGTGAAAAGAGGCCCTAGAATGGCCTAGATCTAAACAGATCTAGCCTCCACTTGCTGCAACTTACAAGGACAAACAAACCCTCAACAGGAACTGCGTTGTAGTTGGAAGATAAGCTTGGACAAATTCTTGATAGTGGATGAGATCCGCAAGACTCTTCCAAGAGCTAGTCAATAGAAGAGGTGGGATTCTCGAATAGGAACACTCTAGTACTAAACAACACTATCCTCAGCTAAACAGCAAAGAATGATATATGTCTAAACAAACAATATATTCAGAAATATACTCAATCAACAACCTCCTTTTGTTGTCCTCCTCTTCCTTTTATAGGATGAAAGTATTGTCAAACCCTAAACCATCTCAATGATTTAGCTCCATTCACATGAGTAGCCTCTAACTAAAACTGCGTTGTGCATCTAGGAGATTCACTGTATCTAGACAACGCTATTGATTTGGTCCTAGTTGGCTTGTTCAAGTGCTCTAGTCTCTTTCACACCCAAGTGTGCTTATGTAAATAGCCGAGATTTAGTTATGTTCATATGTGGCACTGATTTAGTTTGTTTATTAGGAGTTTAATTGATCCTCCTTTACAATTTTATTCATAAAATAGAAAATTGAAACAAAATTGTATATTCCCATTAGCTTGGGCTAATTGGGAATATTACAGTACTCCCATCCAAAATGTTGCTTTTCCTCAAGGAACTGATAGGGTGAGTGCTGCAACACTTCTCCTCCTCCGTTGATGACACCATCAAAGATCAAGCTCTCCTCACAAGCTAGGTTTTCACCAATCCAAGCCTCCATGAATTGTTCCTCCAAAGTCATCATGAGATGTACATAATCCATCCCACAAGGAGTCAAAAACTCAATAGAAACAAAAATGATTGGAGAAATGCTCTCTCTACAACATGTGGCATGAGGTAGATAGAGATTTTCCATCCCATGTGGTACATACAAACTACCCATCCTCCCTCCATACAATCCCATAAAAAGAAAAACTATATCATCCAAGTATGGAAGCATAATTACATATACACAAACTGAAATTTGAGCATGAGGAGGTGGGTCATAGTCCCACATATGGTACCAGCACAGTGCATCTCCTACCTGCATCAGATCAAGGTTTGGTAAGTGGTTTCCCCACCACTTACTTGTTGTACAAGTCATCTCACCATGGCTGAAAAATGTGAGAGATGTTTGGTGCCTTTGGGAAGCACCCATCATGAAAGAGAATCTCCCTTTGCACAACAAGGGAGTGGCCAAATTCAGGAATTTTAGTGGCCCAATGTTTTCCATGAGTTTTACATGATACAACACTCCTATTTGGAGTCATGGATTGCATAAACATGGTGAAAGAATATGTCAATTCAGGAAATGAAACTTGCATTGCATGATCAGATTTTTCACCAACAATATCTCTCCTATACATGGAATTGTGCATAGATTTTTCTCCCCTTTCAAGAGAAGGGAGAAATGGCTGAAATGAATCTTGCATAGAGTCATTTGGCTACCCCAACTCCACATAGCTCTTGCATTCTAGAAAATTATGATGCAGTTCTCCTCCAAAGCCTTCCCATTCAAAGCATCTCATGATAGTGTTGTAGATCTTCATAGAATAGGTAGGGTTGAAACAGAACTATTTGTAGGCCATTTGTAGCATCTTGTACTTTAGATTAGAGGCTCTAGGTAAGAAGATCCTATCATGATGATAGATGACTCCCTCATGGACTATATAGCCCTCTTCATGCAACTGGTCATCAAGCATCATACAAGTGTGAAGATCTTTGGAGTAATCTACCAACAGCTGGGATTCCCAATATAGATCTACACTCCCCAACAATGACAGCATTGATGATGCATCAATAGGAATGCCTACCATGTTACTGATCTCCTCTTTGACATTTATTATGCCAAAGGTATAATTAGAAAGGACATACCTTCCCTTCTTCTCCTCCAACATCGCAGAATCAGAGATGAAGGTGGGTGATGATGATGAGAGAAGAAAATCTCCCTCCTTCTTGTGCTTGCCCAAGCCTTCCAGCACTGTAACTGTGTCTTATAATTCTCCCATCCCTCCTGGATATGATTTTGGAGCATCAATTAGTGAGAGATATCTCACCAAAACTAAATCAGGTGGCCTCCCAGGTGGTTTTCCACTAGATAAGAGGGTCCCTTGCATAAATCTCATGAACATAATAGAAGGGACGGTGAGGTCCTTGCTTCCACTGCACAAATCCATCTCTATATTTTGTGTGGAAGTGTTGTGTGAGTGGTAAGTATGCATGCCTTTGATCATTTGAGGTGCACCACTCTTCTTTTCCACCCATTCCATTTGCAAAGCCTCTCAATCAGTGGTGACTTTCCCCAATGTAATCAGGCATTAAACACCCAAAATAACATTGGAGTCTGGTATGTCAACTACAAAGAAGTGATCCACCAAAGTGTAGGATACCATGGTAACTGAAAGTGATGTGACATAATGCATACATTTCATTGTTCTATCTCCTAGGACCAAAACAAAGAATCCCTCAAAAGTATCAGTGGGTATTGCCATCCTTTGCACAATTTGGGCATCAATGAAATTGTGGGTAGCCCCACCGTCAATCAACACAAAAACTCTTTGATTCATGATTGAACCTTGAAATTTTAAGGTTAATTACATAGGTACTCCCCTTAAGGATGCAATATTTCCTCTAATAGGAGCAAATTCTCCATTCCTATCTCCTGATGGAGTTGGATCTCCTCCAACATTGTCAGCACTATGACTCCTCCTTGGCTGATCATCTTCATCTTCTTCAAGATCTGAGAAGACCTCTATATAATTTGCTTTACCAACAACACATCTATTTCCAGGTACCCATGGTTATTAGCAAGTGAATCTTAGCTTCCTCTTTCTGATATCTCTCTGGACTTCATCATCAAGAGGCTTCTTGTATGAGCTCTCCTTTGAAGGAGCAGCTTTCTCTTCCTTTCCTTTATAAGGAAAAGAGGGCTTGTTCTGAAAGTTTTCCTTTGCTTTTGGCAAGCCATCTTGAAGGTCTCTAGCCCTCTCAATGGAATAATTCAAGGTAGTGGGCTTGGTATATTTAACCAACCCATGCAGAGGTTCATCCAAGCCATCAATGAACATGTATACCCTCCTTGCTACAGATAGATCATGAACCATAACAGATAATCTCATAAATTCAGAGATATAAGACTCTGCATTACCTAACTGCTTCAACTTTGCAAGGCTCATGAAAGGTGCTTCTAGATCCATTTTGTCAAACCTTTCCACCAATATTCTAGTGAACTCAGAATAGGCAGTCACATTGGCATGACCAAATGTAGACAACCCATGGAACCATCAGTTGTGTGCTTCACCTTCAAAGTGCAGCACTGCAATCTTGATAGCTTCCATCTCAGGGAATTTGTTCAACTGAAAGTAGATATCCATTTTTTCTACCCATTATTTGGTAGAACAAGTGGATGACCCATCAAGCTTGGGTAAAAATAATCTGCCCATAGAGTGATGTCGATCATGATTATGAGTGAATCCACCATCTCTATGATGATGCCTTGGTCTTCCTTTGTCCTTGAGGTGTAAAAACTCTTGAAAAAACAATTGGTACTTGAATCTCTGATTCTGAGACTCATATTCTTGAAATTAGTCTTCAATGGATGCTTGCTCATGAGGCCCTTCATTCTCCACAGCCAAAAAGTAGGCATGGTAGAGCGTTGTGGAGCTTGTGGTTGGTTCATTGGTTGATCTTTCTAATGGTGAGACATGTCGGAGCTTTATCTAGGATGAAATCTCCTAGGATATTCCTTGATCCTATCCAATATCATCTCTTTGATCTCTCTAGTAGGATTTTGCATGGCTTTCAGAAGGGTTTTTGCAAACTCCTTCCCATCTTCATCACTTCTAGATTCAGGGGCTTTTCCCTTGTCTTTGTCATCATTATTGTAATCGAATTTATTCTGTATTATTCTCAAGTACCTCTTCTCTCTGTCAGTGAGAGGCTCATCTTCTTCTGAATACATATTAGCTCTTCAAGAAATCAAATCACAGGTTCTGCCAAGATGATTGCTTTGATACCACTATAATATCTCCAAAAGGGAAGATTCATAAATACCTGTTGGAATAATGAAATTTTAAGAAGTACTTGCATTTAAATGAGTTTTCAGCCCTTATATCCCTTAGATATGGATATCTATCATCTAAATCCAAAAGGAGAGAAAAAAAAAATCAAACTAGGTGAGGTAAACAGACCTCCCACACCTAGTATGGCTGAAAAACACCCAAGAATGGGGTTGCAACAATATGCAACAATACTGTAGGAAAATAACGCAGTTTTGAGAGTAACAGCAGGAGGAAAATAATAAGGCTAAAAATTCATATATACAGCAATAAATCAGATCCATAATGAGGCCCATACAATGTATGACAGAATGTAGAAAACAAGAATAGAAGAAATTCCTCAAAAATAGGGGCTGCAACACATGTATTGACTGAAAAATAGCTTGACAACATTATTTTTAAGAGCTGCAGCAGATGTATATTACAATATAGATCTAGAGCAGATCTGTGTACAAAATATTAGATCTATTTCAGATCTGTACACTAGAAGATCTCCTTTACAAATTCCCCTTGGGGTTTTGATCAAAACATGAAACAGAGAGAGTAGATCTAAGATATAAAGTTCCAGATCTGCAGTAGTATTCAGAAATTTCTAAAGATGAATACAATATAAGTATATCATATCTAAATAGAACATGGATCAGAAGTATAATCCATGGATCACCATAGTGAAGGGAAGAACCCTAGCACTAGAGATCTGTCCTCCAAATGTGTGTTAAAACACACTGCAACTTCCTTCTTGAAAATAATGCAGTCCTGGAAGGAAAAATATGCTATAGGCTCTAGCACTGGATTGGCCTGATGCCAAGATCTGAAAATGCAGCTCCAAAGGTCTATAACTCTCTTGCCAATGGGATAGAAGAATTTCCTAGTGAAAAGAGGCCCTAGAATGGCCTAGATCTGAACAGATCTAGCCCCCACTTGCTGCAACTTAAAAGGAAAACCAAACCCTCAACAAGATCGGTATTGTAGTTGGAAGATGAGCTTGGCCAAATGCCTAATAGTGAAAGAGATTAGCAAGACTCTTCCAAGATCTACTCAATGGAAGAGGTGGGATTACCGAACAGGAACACCATAGTGCTAAAAAAACACTATCCTCAGCTAAACAGCAGAGAATGATATATGTCTAAAAAGACAATATATTCATAAATATACTCAATCGACAACCTATTTATATTGTCCTCCTCTTCCTTTTATAGGATTAAAGTCTTGTCAAACCCTAAACCATCTCAATGATTTAGCTCCATTCACATGAGTAACCTTCAACTAAAACTGCGCCGTGCATCTAGGAGATTCATTGTATCTAGACAACGTTGTTGATTTGGTCCTAGTTGACTTGGTCAAGTGCTCCAGTCTCTTTCACGCCCAAGTGTACTTATGTAAGTAGCCCAGATTTAGCTATGTTCACATGTGGCATTGATTTATTTTGGTGATTAGGAGTTTAATTGATCCTCCTTTACAATTTTATTCATAAAACATAAAATTGAAACAAACTTGTATATTCCCATTAGCTTGGGCTAATTGGGAATGTTACAAAAATTTTCTTATCTCTCTCTCTCTCTCTCTCTCTCTCTACCAATACACTCCATGTCCAACCCCAACATGCATTCATTCATCCATTTCTCCCACCAGGGGAGAAAAAATTCCATTTTTCTCTTACTCTCAGCATTGCTAGAGGATGTCCAAGGCTGCTATAGGATTTCTTGTAATGCTACAAGAAACCCTGTAGTGCTTGTTATAGCATAATTTAACACCAGCATATACTTGATGACTTATACATTGGCCTTCGGCAACCCTTCCCTTCATATTTTGACATATTTCTCAAAAAATAGTTTCTTAAAACCCATACACGACTCTGCCTAGAATTTTTTGAGTATATACACAAGTCCATACATAGAGAACCACATATGCATTTTTATACATTAAAAAATATGTAATTTCCCTATTTTAGAGGTGGATTTTATGGTTTTTCCTATAAATTAACTACCCCAATGAGTGGCCTAATTGTTCCCAACTGAAAAAACTAATTTGAGGGAGTATAAAATCCCCTCAAGGGAACGGCCTAAGGGAGGAAGAGAGAGAAAAATATAGATATTATATGATGTTGGAGCCCTATCCAAGTCTGATATATTCCCTATGCCTCCTGCACCTCCTAGATATTTAAAGGAAACCCTTGTTTCCTTGATATGTTTGCTCACCCTATGTGACATCTATTGTGCACTATTCTTGGAAGAAATCTTGAGAGGATAGGGATGGATGGAGCCAGAGGATGGTATGTTCAAAGGTTGTGGCAGATTTCAGGTGATCTCTCCATGTTTTTTTACCATAAATGTCATTAATAAGAGAAGTGTCATCTTGTTCCTAATGTTTACTTGTCAATAATATTTTATACATGTGTATTTATCTTAATTTTTTCATTTAATATTGTTTTTATGAGATTATGCATGCTTTCCACTAACATATGGAACATATATATGTTGTACAAGTAGGATTTTTTAATATTCCAAAATGGAAAAATCAGAAATGTATGAACATAAAATAGGAAATAACAATGAATAACATTACACCAATATGAATGACCACCATGGAGTGAATTTATTATGTAAATCAGCAGCAAATAAGTACAATAGAAGTAGGCACAACACAAATAATCAAGGCAAGCAAGCCTCCCATGAATACATATGCCAAATATGAAATGTTGCTACATAGTAGAATGCCCAAGAATAATTACAACGAAGTTTTATATGGTACACTGCTACTAGAAATGTACAATAATATAGATCTGCAAATTTATGGCTCATAAAGTGTCGGGAGTAAATATCTAAGCTCCCAAACACATTTTCAAGACAACCCGAAAAATATTTCCTGAAATATACAAAAATACCAAAATGTTGGGATGTAGCCCTAGGGCTGGATAGAAGCTGCAACTAAATAACTGGATGGAGATAGTTGATGATGATGTCTGAAGGAATAGATCTCCTCCTGATCAGGTGATCATGTCCAAGTGGAAAAAATGCTCAAAAATGGAATTGCTCAGAATTGGTTGAAACCTAAATGACTAGATAGGCCTCGTCACAGCAATTCTGGTGCCGTGAACAAAACTCAAATCCGACGTCGTATGTGAAAGTTATACAGGTTTGAAGTTTTCAGTATCCTTCAAAAATCCAGTTTGACTTAGGTTAACTTTGACTTTGGAGATATTAAAAAAAAGAATATTCTGGGAATATTCCTTGGAATATTCCCTAGAATATTCCCTGCAGGCCTATCACATTCAGACAAGTGGCATTTAGAGATTCGTTGATGTCTTCACTTTGTTGGGGTATGGAAAATCAGAGGCCACCATGTGGCAGGCCTAGAGGCTGCCACGTGGCAGCCCGGAGGCTGCCACGTGGCCCAGGAATTGTAATTCAAAATTTTTATGGAGGCCACGGGAGTCAAACACCCGACCTCTCATGCACCAAGCCTATGTATTACCAAGTGAGCTGGCAGATGTTTCTTAACATCGAAGCAGAACGAGTTAGTTTTAAGGTTTGAATTAAAAAATTGGTGGAAAAAAAAGGGGCTAGCCTGCGTGCAGATGACCGCGTGCAGGTGACCGTGACCTAGAGCCAAGTGCCAACTGCCCGGTAGTTACGGTGGCTGTTGGAGCCACATGTGACCATTCCAACATTTATTACCATGACAACATGTTTGAATAATTAGTGGTTACTCCGGCGGGTTGGGTGGTGGTCCATGTGACCCCTCCCACCAAAAATTTAACTTAAATATCAGTGGTTCCACTAGACCTGGGGCGCCTTCCACCAAATCAGGCCTAGTGCCAATTTTAGTGCGGCTATCTGTAGTTCTCCCACATTTAGTGGGGTTTTCAATTGACATTGGGCAGAATCTTGTTTTCATCATAACTTCTTCAACATTGGACCAATTTGGACGAAATTTTGGTCAATTTTGGGTATTCTGAGAATTTTGGAGAGTTTGGGACAGGTTGCAAAGCCAACAGAGGTGTTCTTTAAGGAAGCTTGGAGAGCCACCAGGGCCATGAGGGAAATTGAGCTGCATTGGGCTGTACTTCACTATTTGAGGTGAAACAAAAGTCATTTTTAGCTTATTTCTGTCTTTTGAATTCAATTTGACAACTGGTTTTCCCTGTTTAGGCATATTTATCACTATATAACCAATTTTAGCAACTTAATAGAGCAAGGACATGCCCATTGGGAGCCTTGGACCCGACAGATGTAGCCCAGGAGGGGTGAACTGCCTCATCATGTTGCTGTGTTATGTTATGGTGAATTTTATCTACTCTGTATTTCTAATTTAAGATGTTAAGTAGTAAATTTAATTAACATTCCCTCACACATAAACTTATAGACAGTTACCAAAAACACTTTGTTTTCCTTACAAGACATGGAGAATAATTTTCACACTTAATTAATGGAAATGGATACTTTTTACAACATTTTCAAATACTTCCATTTTCATATCATTTGGTATCAGAGCTCAGGATTTGACTATTAAGAGCTAGAGTTTTACTCTACATTTGTTTTTTGCAAAGATATAGTTGACTGTTTGCAAGTTTTGATGCTTACTAGGCTTACACTCAAAAGAGGGGAAGGACAATTGGTTAGAGAACAAGCTAATACTCAACCAAGGAGGGCCAGAGAGCGATTTCCTCCACCATATATTACACCCCCAAGAGTTATTGAAGAAGCCTCAAGCATGTCTTCAAGAGAAGGAGAAGCTCCAGAAGACATTGATCCCAAAGAAGAAGAATGGGTATTCCGAAAAGCTTTCCTAGACATGACAGAGATGGTAAGGATACTCTACCAAGAAAGGAATGATAGGCTTGTTTGAGAAGGGTCTAAACATCCCAAGGAAGGAGAGGGCTCTTTAGAATGAAATGGTGATCCACCATCTCCATCTTCATCCTCTTCCTCTACATCGTCATCCTCTACTTCGGTGAATCAATCTCACAAGTCTAAAACCACTGGTAAAAGTCCATTTTTAAAGCTTGATGTTAAATTTGAGTTACCTATATTTAACGATGAAGTCAATGTAGAGAAACTTGACAATTGGATAAGATAGTTGGAAGTTTACTTGAGGATACAAAACCTTCATGAAGACGACAACAAGATTCAGTTAGCCTCTTTAAGGATGGAATGAGAAGCATTGGTATGGTGGGAATCCAAGAGCAAGGATGAAATTAAAAAACATGGTAAGATCACTTTATCATGGGCTGAATTTATTTCCGCAATTAAGAAGCAATTTTATCCATTAGCTCATTTATAAAAGGCTATCATGAATTGGAAAATTTTTAGACAACTTAAAGGACAAAGTGTTCAAGAATATAGTCAAGAGTTTAGAAGAAGGGCTCTATTGTTAGGAATTGATTTGCATATTCAAGATACCTTGCTGAAATATACGTGGTTTACAAAATTATCTTGTACATACTATCCTTATGTTAAATCCTACTAGTCTAGACGAAGTTTGTGTACAAGCTACGCATTTAGAGGCTAGAGGGAAACAATATTTTGATGATAATATGGGTAGTGAATTCAAAGGCAAGGGGAGGAAAAGAAACGTAAAATATAGGAAAGAAAAATGAAATTTATTTTGTAAAAACTATTCCAAAACAAGCCATGATGAAGACCATTGTTGGAAACTTCATCCAAAGCTGAAACCAGAGAAATTTAAAAACAAAGAAAAGGGCAAAACTGTTGCAACTGTTGAAAAAGACTTAGGATCTGAATTAGGCGATGAAACTAAAAGCATAGCCATGGTACTAAGGAACATAAAGGGGAAAGAGATTGTAAAGGAAACAAATCCCAGTTCTAGCACTTTAAACTTCACATAGAAGCTCAAAATGAAAAGAGGAGGATAGAGCTATTTCATATAAGGATAATCTCAAAACGAAAAAATATAGACACACTATTTGATAGTGGGTCACAAACGAATCTCGTCTCAGAAGGCTTAGTCAAGAAGCTGAAACTTGAGACCATACCTCATCCAAAGCCATATCCACTTGGATGGATTTGCAAGGATGCTAATTTACAAGTCTCAAGAAAGTGCATGTTGCGCTTCACCATAACAACTCATTATGTTGATTTGGTTGAGTTAGATGTAGTACCGCTTGAAATTACAGGTGTTGTGTTGGGAAGTCCATATTTATATGACAGAAAAGCGATCTTCCATCACCATGAGAACAAGTATCATATGTTCAAGGATGGAAAGGATTTTATTGTGAAAGCACATCGGAAGAAGCTAGAATCTTCTTTAGTCAACACGGGACAATTGAAAAGACTTGTCAATGCAAGTCAAAATTTGAATTTGTTGATGGTTAAGAAAAAATATTTTGTACATAAACCTTTTCATGTTATTGCTAATATAAATTATGATATGTTTAAGCCTGAAAGCAGGTCATCCTTGGAAGATGACAAGATGTTGCAGAAAGTGCCTTTGGTGTCAATCGGTGCAAAGAACAAAGAGTCGGTGCAGAGTGGTGCAAGAATCAAAAAGATCGAAAAGCATGCAAGCAAAGAGGACACAAATTTTAGCATGGGTCAATGTTGGTTTCAGAATCGTAGGTTGGTATGGCGAGAAAACTTGGTCGGGATTCGACACAAGTACATGGCTCATTTGTCAAAAATTCGCCATGAGGACAGTTGGCAAGGTGAATCTTATTTTCAGTCTCCTTTGAAGTTAGACCATTGTAGAAAGAGTATGTATTATACAAATTTCAGTTGTTGTTCTGCAAATTTCAAAAATTTGCATCATGACACAGTCAAAGTTAGAAACAGTCGGTCAACAGGTTCAAGGAAGAATTTGTCTTTTTATGAGAAGTTCAATTTGATCAAGTCAGGAAGATTTTAGTGGTTCAAGGTTGGAAGAGTGGAGAATCAGTTTCCTCATCTTCAATTTTTGTAAATCAGAGAGCTTTTGGGGCCCAAGAGCTTCCCATTTGGGAGGTGTGATCAGGTGATCATGTCCAAGTGGAAAAAATGATCAAAAATGGAATTGCTCAGAATTGGTTGAAACATGAACAAATGGATAGGCCTCATTGCTATGATTTTGGCACTGTGAATGGCACTCAAATCCGATGTCATATGTGAAAGTTATGCAGGTTTGAAGTTTTCAGTATCCTTCAAAAATATAGTTTGACCAAGGTTGACTTTGACTTTGGAAATATTAAAAAAAAAAATATTCCTTGGAATATTCCCTATGGGCCTATCACACTTGGACAAGTGGCATTCATAGATTCGTTGATGTCTTGATTTTTTTGGGGTATGGCCAATCAGAGGCTGCCACTTGGCAGGCTCGACGGCTACCATGTGGCCCGAGAATTGTAAGTCAAAATTTTTGTGGAGGCCAGGGGAGTCGAACACCTAACCTCTCATGCACCAAGCCTACCTATTACCAAGTGAGCTAGCGGATGTTTCTTAACATCAAACTAGAACAAGTTGGTTTTAAGATTTGAATTACAAAACTGACGGAAAAAAAAGGGGCTAGCCCCTTAGGGCTAACCTGCGTGTAGATGACCGTGTGCAGGTGATCGCGACCTGGAGCCAAGGGCCAATTACCCAGAGGTTACAGTGGCAGTTGGAGCCACATGTGACCATTCCAACATTTATTACCATAATATCATATTGGAACAGTTAGCGGTTACTCCGATGGGTTGGGTGGTAGTCCATGTGACCCCGCCCACGAAAAATTTAACTTAACTATCAGTGGTTCCACCAAACCTAGGATGCGTTCCACCAAATCAGGCCTAAGTGCCAATTTTAGTGCGGCTATCTGCAGTTCTCCCACATTTAGTGGGGGTTTCAATTAACATTGGGCAGAATCTTGTTTTCATCATAACTTCTTCAATATTGGACCAATTTGGACGAAATGTTGGTCAATTTTTGGTATTCTGAGAATTTTGGAGTGTTTGGGACAGGTTTTAGAGCCAACAGAGGTGTTTTTTAGCCACTTTTTCTTCAGGAAAGCTTGGAGAACCATCAGGGCCATGAGGGAAATGGAGCTGTATTGGGCTGTACTTCACTGTTTGAGGTGAAACAAAAGTCATTTTTAGCTGATTTATGTCTTCTGAATTCAATTTCACAGCTATTTGTTCCTGTTTAGGCATATTTCTTAATGTATAACCAATTTTAGAAACTTAATAGAGTAAGGAAATGCCCATTGGGAGCCTTGGATCCGGCAAATGTAGCCTAGGAGGGGTGAAATGCCTCATCATGTTGTTGTGTTATGTTATGGTGAATTTTATCTGCTATGTATTTCTGATTTAAGATGTTAAACATTAAATTTAATTAACATTCCCTCACACATAAACTCATAAATAGTTACCAAAAACACTTTGTTTTACTTGCAATACATGGAGAATACTTTGCACACTTAATTAATGGAAATGGATACTTTGCACAACATTTTCAAAAACTTCCATTTTTAGATCACCTCCAATAGATCTTCCAAGTGAACACCTTGCAACACAACACAATACTCTGCAGAAACTGCACTGTAGCTGAAGACTGAAGCTTTGACTTAAGCCTGAGTGTGGAAAATGAAGTGCAATGCTCCACCAAGAGGCCTCTCAATAAAGGAGATGGGATTTTGATCCAAGAACACCCAGTGCTAAACAACACAACAATCTCAACTAAACAGTTGAAGAACACAAAATAGTCATGTAGACCATAAAATAAATAATCAATAAAATAATCCACTATGGCTGTCTTTCCCTCCTTATAAAAAAATGTGAGCCTTCTCACCTTGGGTCCCACTCATTAGGGTTTCCAACCTCATGGAATCTTCCTCCCATTCACACTGCGCTGTCTCTATTAATGATCCACTCCCTCCATACCATCATTGTTGACTTGGTCAAACTTGACCTTGTCCACATGCATTAGCTCCTGTTCACACATGAGGGTGATTTATCCAACTATAAACATGATCCCTTTTCATATTAAGATGGATTTTATGCCTACTAAATAGATTTATGGGACTCCCTACCCATTTATTCATCTAGCGAAATGACAAGAGAAAAATTAATGTTCCAATTAGCTGCATGCTAATTTAGGAATATTACAGTCCCCCCCTCCCAAATGTTGCTTTTCCTCAAGCAACTGTAAGGATAGAACTGAAGAGCCTCCTCTCCTCCTCCTGTAGCATCCTCATATGATATGCTCCTCCAAGGAACTAGATGCTGCCTCATCAATAAATCTCCAAGTTGCCTCTCCCAAATATGGAAGTTAGCTTTTGGTAACCATCCCAAATAGATATCATCAAGAAGAGGTAAAACACCCATGGAAGAAAAAACGTGTTGTCTATAGGCCTTATTGAGGCATGGAATCTGAAATATATTGGGAAATATCATTCCCATGTGAAGCCTCCATCCCCAAGCTATCATCCATAAAAAGTGAGTCATCCTCCAACATGGCAACTCATGGAAAATCTCCTCCACCTTAGGCTCCTACAATGTAGGTGGGTTGCATAATTGGACATGGTAGAAACAATGGCCTACCCCATGCTGTCTCTCTCTCCACTTATGGAAAGTGTAGAGCTGCTACTAATGTTTCCCTCAAGATACATAAGGACAACTGGATCTCCAAAGACCCCTCCTCTAGTTTCATGAGCCCAAACCATTCCATACAAAGTGAATGGTACTTCATCACCATGTGGTATATAAATCTGAAAATTGTTGAAGGTTATGTGCAAGTTTTGGTGGTACCAATGGTTTTCCCAGTGGATATAGTGTATTTTTTCTAACCGTTGTTTCAGAAAATAACATGGCAAGCTGTTTCTTAACAAATGGCTAATGGTGTATGTCATCACGTCTACTAGTAAATAGTAAATGGCTTTGTATATCAACTGAGAATACAGAAAATAATACAACACTTGCCCAAATCCATACAAGAGACGGCTATCCCCATCATAGATTTTGGCCCAAAATTGACCATGAAGCCTAAAGAGAGGTTTTCCCTCTTGTGGAGAAATGCACTGTATAGAAATGGTAAGAGAATGAAAATACTGTGTTAGATAATAAATAAATGAAAAAACATAATCCTTACCATGTACTGAGAGTAATATGATAATAATATCCATGAATAATCCCTCCATAGTGCTATGACATACTCCCATGAAGAGGAATTGACCATGTGTTGCATGAATATTTTTCTTCTTATGCTTGGAAATCCAAGTCAAGAAGATTATATCAGGGTAATATATGTCT
This sequence comes from Pinus albicaulis, assembly GCA_034641835.2. Classification (NCBI taxonomy): domain Eukaryota; kingdom Viridiplantae; phylum Streptophyta; class Pinopsida; order Pinales; family Pinaceae; genus Pinus; species Pinus albicaulis. Next base: position 30,292 of record JAXQQM020092450.1, on the reverse strand, counting down.
CCATCCACTACTCCATCACTCTCACCTCCTCCTTTTCCATCCCGTGCATCATATGTGAAGTGATCCTGGGAACACACCATTGATAAACCCAAGCTCCCAAGTGGTAGTGTTGTTGGCCTTTGTAATAAGGCTCTTGTCATCTCATAGCTCCATTTTTGACATGTCCAATGTAAAATTCATCTACCATAATGCTATTTTATATGGGAAATTCCTTCGAAAGTGGAAGTACCTCACTTTTCACCCTGTTAGTGCCATCACCTACTCCTACAATATCATGCAAAGCATGGGGGAGAATCAATCCATACTCTCTCAAAAATAACCAAGATAACAACATCTCTTGCTGCTCCCTCATCTCCCCCTTGTACAAGTCATGGAGTAATATCATGATAGTTGACTTGTAAGATGCCCCATACAACCAAATATTCTGTTTCCATAATACATTGGTGTTATGCAATGACTCAGCCCATAACATACCCTTTGACAAAGGATATGTCACATGATGGCCAAACTCTTTTAAGAGTAGCTAGTGCAGCCTTGCCTCCTGCTGCTCTGTGTCATGGATCTGCAAGTGGTTTTCTAGCCTCTTGCTCATCAACATCACCCATCCAACCAATGGTGAGTGTCTATCATCATGCCCAATATTGGCATCCCTCCAATGAAGAATAACATCTTCCCAAATCATATTTCTATCTTTGCATTTCATGGGACGTTGAAATGAAATCTCTTGGAGATATCCCAGTGAAGACCACTCATCAATGACCATATTGAATCCATAGGGATCCAAGTATGCTAAAGGTAAATATCCATCACAAAAATGAAAGACATAATACCTCTCATCAATCATCTTCCCATCCCATGTCATACAAGAAAATTGGTCATAAGAATGTCCTAATAATAGTTGGGCCCCCAATTCATCACTGCTGCTCAATGAAAATGTTGTTGATTTCCATAATGATGCATTTGTTGCCTCATGCTCATACTCAATGTTGAACATATAGTTCTGGATTGGATTTTTTAGGAAAATGCTCATCCTCTCCTCCACAAATCTACATTCCAACCCCAAGAGTTGTGTGTAGCTCAACAATGGCACACTAGGATGAAAGTACATCTCCTCCTTGAAAAAATCAAGGCTCCCCGGCGCAGTGATAGTTTTCTGCTCCAACCCAGCAGTAAATCTTGACCCCAGGTTATGCAATGGTATATTCCCATACTTCTCTATAAGATGTGCTGAAATAATGTAATATGGAAACATTTGCATACCTTGGTTGTGCTTGGGAACATCTTGTACTACTACAAGGATTCCATTCTCTAGTGTAATGGTTTCCCCAACTGCTGATGATGATGGTTGTTCTTCCATAGTTGTATCAACGTTAGTACAAGTCTCCTCAAGTGGTGATGAAGGCTTCTCCTCCTTTGATTTATTCTTGCCAAATTCTTTGATCACTGTTTGAGTAAAATCTGAAAAAGTAGTCACTCTTGCATGAATCAAATGGCTGAACCACCAAATTTTTGCTTCACCCTTAAGGTGTAGCGCTGCAATCTCAACAGCCTCTCTTTCTACCACTGGATGTGGTAGGAAGAATGCATCTAGCTTCCTTTCCCAATCCCTTGCTGTACATGTGGATGACCCATCAAAATTAGACAATAGAAATATATTTCCCTTGATTCTCCTATTGTTGCAAGGTCTCCTTTTTTCCTCAAGCTGAATCAATTATGGGAGAGTTAGAGTCTCCTTGAAAGCTCTAGGTTGAGATTTATATTCTACAAGGTATTCACTTAGAATATCATGATCCAAGTGTCCTCCCTCTCCATGCATTTTGTCTTCTTATTCAAAAGAAAAGGGCATATTGTATTGCTTTGGAGCTCTATGCAACATCGGTTTTTTCTTCTGTTGATAGGAATTACAGGGACCTTCCTCATCTTGGAACCCTAGTGTGGTTTCATTTCTTCTCTCCACTCTTCCTTGTTTGACTTCCTTGGTGTGGTCCTTCTTAGATCTGAAAAGAGATGAGATAAAACTCATTATTTCCCTCATTCTGATCTCTTTCTTCTTCTTCTTATTCTCCTGATAGCATAATGACTGAGATCCACATGCTGAGCCAAGATTATGCTCTGATACCACTGTAATATTCCCAAATGGAAAAATCAGCAATATATGAACATAAAATTGGAAATGGCAGTGAATAACATTACACCAAAATGAATGACCACCATGGAGCCAATTTATTATGTAAATCAGTCCCAAATAAGTACAATAGAAGTAGGCACAACACAAATAATCAAGGCAAGCAAGCCTCCCATAAATACATATGCTAAATATGAAATGTTGCTACATAGCAGAATACCCAAGAACAATTACAGCGCAGGTTTAGATGGTACACTACTACTGGATATGTTCAATAATATAGATCTACAAATGTAAGGCTCATAAAGTTTCGGGAGTAAATATCTAAGCTCCTAAACACATTTTCAAGACAACCTGAAAAGGATTTCCTCAAATATACAAAAATACCAAAATGTCGGAATGCAACCCTAGGGCTGGATAATAGCTCCAACTTAATAACTGGATGGAGATGGATGATGATGATGTCTGAATGAATATATCTCCTCCAATAGATCTTCCAAGTGAAAGGATGATCCCAACACTAAAGATCTCACCCTCTAAATCAGACATTTAAATCCCCACTGGAAATGCTCATTGAAATAATGTAGTCAAAGAGGGATATTGCGCTATATATGATTGGAAATATGTTGGCCTAGAGCCAAGATGTGAAATATTCTCAAGAATATTCCATGCTGATCACCCAAGAGGAGGAATCCTTATTCCTATGAAAAACTAGCTCCAGAAGTGGGCTTCTCAACCCTCCACTGCAACACTCTGCAACACAACAAAATACTTTGGAGAAACTGTGTTATAGCTGAAAACGGAAGCTTGGCCTTAAGCCTGAGTATGGAAAATGAAGTGAAATTCTCCCCCAAGAGGCCTCTCAAGGAGGGAGATGGGATTCTCGCTGGGGAACACCCAGTGCTAAACATCACAAAAATATCAACTAAATAGTTAAAGAATGCAAAATAGTCATGCAGACCATAAAATCAATAATCAATAACATAACCCACTATGGCTGCCTTACCCTCCTTATAAAAAAATGTGAGCCTTCTCACCTTGGGTCCCACTCATTAGGGTTTCCACCCTCATGGAATCTTCCTCCCATTCACACTGCGCTGTCTCTATTGATGATCCACTCCCTTCATACTAGCACTATTGACTTGGTCAAACTTGACCTTGTTCACGTGTATTAGCTCCTATTCACACATGAGGGTGCTTTATCCAGCTATAAACATGATCCCTTTCATATTAAGAAGGATTTTTATGCCTACTAAAGATATTTATGGGCCTCCCTACCCATTTATTCATCTAGCTAAATGAAAGAGAAAAATTAATACTCCAATTAGCTGCATGCTAATTTAAGAATATTATATATTTTGTGCTTGTTCTTTGTTGGTTTACATATTTCAGAGCACAAAGAGTTGCAGGGGGTTTGCACCCCGCGATATCTACTACAACTGAAGGATACTCAGGTAAGGTCTGAAACCTGTAGTTTCTAGTTTAAAGCATAGAAATTGGTTAAGTGATTCCTTCTTGTAATGACATGCCCCTGATATATTAAGGTTTATCAACCCAAGACCTTTAGGGTAACATTTCCCGAAACAAAAATGGCCACTCCACTAGGGATCGAACCCAAAATCTCTACCAATGGTAAAGAGAAGGATCTCCATATATAAATCCTTCAGATCTCTGATAGGAATCTATGTTCCTACCTTTTTTGCATATCCTACACAATAGAATTGGACATAATCCTCTACGATAAGCCCTCCAACAGGTTTTCCGTGCACGTCTACTAGGTCTCCCCTTTGAGAGAGTTCAGTAATGAAGTATATATCTTTCACTTCTATGTGTAGTGGAATCTAATCAATTATGAAACAATATTCTTCCATTTTCCAATGATCAACCAACATTTGAAGCAAACAAAAATTTCTTTCCATATTGGGAATTTTGAAAAATTTGAGAAATCCGCAATTCCGAAGAATATCTAAGGAATTTTGATCCTCCATCACTTCACTGTCAATTTCACTAAGTTCACGCTCTCTCCAGCTGATGGACATCCTAGGAAAAATTATTAAATGACTGATTAGATATAAGTTTTAAAATTTTGCTCTATGCATACACGACCTCATTTGTACATAGTCGCATATCATATGCAAGTTTGTCCACACGAACCCGCGTATGTGCAGATGGTTTCAAAAAAAAAATATTTTCTACAGTCAAAATTCCAAAATTTTTCTTCAATCAGGAACAAAATTGATGAATAAGATGATTTTAGAGCTTACTTGACTGGTTTGGCATGATTTGATGGCCGATTTCTTTGTATTTGAGAAGAGGAATTTTTGCCCCAAAGCTCTTTCTCCACTTCTGCAATGTGAAAATGCTCAAAATGTGAGTCAAATTTTGTATTTATGCCTAGAATTTGAATTTTTTTTTTACAAATTTTACTTGTGATTATTTTTTGAATTTGACTAAGGCTATATAATTGTTTGGCTTGTTAGCGTTGGGCAAGGTATTTTTTCAGGTACATTTTGCTAAATTCAGGATTGTCCTATTTTTTCTTCAGATCCATGACTGCTAACCTGTCATGGAAGGTATTTGATTTCAAACTGGCATATAGGTTAGGGAATTCACTTTCCGTTGCAACTTTACATACTAGCCTCCATTCTGATGACTTTCCATGGGGTCGATCCCATCGTGTCATGAGTACTTAACCCTTTTCACTCACCGATTTTTTAATCATGACTTGGTGGTAGGGTCTTCCTTTACATGGGCTTCCTAGTTAGTTCCTTGCTAGTATTGGTCTCCCATGCTGCAATTTATGTAGGCTCAGGAGTCCTATTTAGTCCAGCCATGTCTTCTGCGTTGAAGCTTTATTCTTCTCCTTCTCCGTTATCATTTTTCTGTCCGTTTACCTTAGAGGCTCCCTTATGTTGGCGAGTTGTATTACTACATTGCATATTGATTACTTGTTTATCTTGGCCTTTAGCCAGCTTCATTTGGACTCATTTTTAAGCCATGTTTTGACCATGTTTTTCTGCACAAGTTAACCTTGCAATCACTTAGCTTCTACAACTTGACACCTTTACCCATGGATGGAACATTCCTTTGAGTGTCACTTACCAGTTTTCACCACCTTGCATTGAGCATAGGATTGTTCCTATCCCAGGAACTAGTGCATATGTTTCACGACACTTGTTCTATCCATTGTACTATAGCATTCTTTTATTCTTTTTCAGGCTTTGAATATGAAAAAGAAAAAAAAATTAGATATTCTGAAAAAGAGCGAGAATGAGATATTACTTCTATACTTGATGGTAGCTATAGTGTCAATTGTGTCTCCCTTGAAAAAAGCACAAAAAAAAATCTAAGTCTTTTCTCCATTTGGGATGGTTTTAGCTTTTGACTAAGGAGAAGCCATAACCTTGTTTCAACTTCATCTTACATTATCACACCTAGGATTCGTGCAGTACCTTGATTTCCATTTGACCCTATCGGTGGATATCTCACCTCTTTGTTAGTTTTCATTATTGGTTGGTTCATAGGGTTTCTACTGTGCGCTAGCTTCATCTTGTGCATGCCGGAAACATACTTCGGGTTGGTTACTTCACTTTACTTCATCTGATTCCTTCCAAATCTTGGCCTGCAGGTTACAATCGTGCTAGAAGGATGTGGGATGCCCTAATACCTTCCTTCTAGCAGATATTTTCCCATCAACTCTGACTCATTGCTCTGGGAATAAGGTTTAGAGTCTTTTTTGTGAGTACCTTAGGGTTTGCAGTCATCAGTGGCAGACTCTTTGCTATCAACAATGAGGATACATCATTGCCTCTTGATTGATAGATTCTTTCAAGTATCCAAGTTCAACTCATCCATTCTCACTTTCTAGATTGTACTGGGGCACCTTGACACTCATTATCATTATTGGTGGGTTTTCTCGCGTTTGTTAATGGTATACATCAGTGACAGGTAATCAAACGATTTCTCACATGATCGACTTCAGCTCATTTATTCCCATTGTGTAGAATTGTGCCATGGTGATCAGTGAAGACCTCGGGTTTGCATCAGCATTCTTTGGTTCACTTTGAAAACTCCTTTAATTTTCTTCTAGTGACACCATTCAACCTTATATGTTGCAGTTGCATCACATAAACATCTTATATGTTGGCTCCCGAGTTGCGTGTTGTACCATTTGTTCCACCACTTATGATTTGGTACTTGGAGATTCAATTGTGACTTTTTTTTATCAGATATCTATTGTAACATCATTGATCAATATTCTATATGTGATACTTGGACCTGATTTTGAATTTTAGTTCTAGGCAGTGATCAGATGATTCACTATGTACTCTACATTTCAGCTATACTTGTAGACATATTGGATCCTCTCTATAATTCATATGCGGACATGATTTTATTCCATTGAGAATGGGTTGCTTGCCTCAGACATAAGCTATCTTTTTTATCTCTCTCACTAGTTTTTTGGCAGGCTGAAATCTAGTGAAGTCCTCTCTAGTCCTCGCAAGGTTCTTTCTATGCACATAATACATTTCAGCCATCATGTACCCCTTATGACCTCATATATTAGGGGGCATATGTTATAGCATCATTTATGACTAGCATATACTTGATGACTTATACATTGGCCTTAGGAAACCCTTCCCTTAAGAATTGGACATATTTCTCAAAAACAGTTTCTTAAAACCCATACACCACTCTGCCTAGAACTTTCCGCATATATACGCGAGTCCATACATAGAGAACTACATATGCATTTTTAAACATAAGAAAATATATAATTTCCCTCTTTTAGAGGCGGGGATTATCTCTTTTCCTATAACTTAAGTACCCCAGCTCGTGGCCTAACTGTTCTGAAATGAAAAAACTAATTTGAGGGAGTATAAAAGCCCCTCAAGGAAATGGCCTAAGGGAGTGTTGCGCTAGAATTAAGGTACGTTTTCGCCCTACCTTTACTTCGAATTATCATACACTTTTAGGAATTTTTCCTCATCTTAACAATGAAGGAAAGGAGGATTAAAAAAAATCTGGACAAATGGACCAATGGAAAAAACCATGTTTAAAATACAAGGATTTGACTTATTTCATCTTTATTCACAGGAAAACAAGGCAGATGAATCAATGATGACCAAAAGACAACGGACAGGTAGAGGAAACGAAATCACAATGACCCCCAAGGACCAAACGAAGGCAGAAAGATAGATCCACGTCCAAAGAACTCAAACGATAGCCACGAGCAGCGGGTTGTCGTTTGGAAAAGACCATTCCACCAAGCAAAATCACCTTTAAAAAGGCCAAAGACGGATGAGAAAAGGGAGATAAATAAGATTTCTCTTCTGTAATAGGCATATCAGGACAGAACTGTCTAGTTTTATTGATGTCTTAACCTTTTTAATAAATATTTTTGGTATTTTGAATAGTCATTTCTTGAGTTTTCCATCGCGTTATACTTTTAGTGGTTTTGGCCCAACCCTGGGAGTTTCCGTGCTCACCTCTGTACTGTATGTTAATTACAGAATTTGTGTTCAGTTATTAGATGCATTCTGTGAGATATCTTTCCACTTGTTAACTTCTACACCTATGATGTTGTAGTTTCCTATGCCACTAAGACAGTGTATTGCTCATGTTTTCTGGTTTACTGTAATTTTTTTATAACTGTTAGAAATTTTCATCATTTTCTCAATTCCTTTATATATGTTTATGAGGTTTAGCATGATTTCTGTTCAATGCTTTATATCACTAAGAATTAGATTTTTCCATCAGTACTATAGGACTTCATGTTGTTATTAGTGCAAAAGAATGCTAGCTAGTTAGTTTGCAAGATAATTCCATTGCTGTTGGAAATACTGAGGGGGGGGGGGGGGGGTGAATCATTATTACTTTCAATTAGAGCATTATTTAATCTTCAATTATTATCAGTTTTTGTACAATGATAGCAGAAAACAAGAAGAGCTCAAATGCACACAATTTTTAAGCTGGAAACCCACTCCAGGACAAAAACCACCTAATGCTTTTCTAATAATTATTTAATATTCAATTTCAATTAAAAATAAAGCTCCAACTTCCTAGAATCTAGAAAATCATTCTTCTCCAGCTCCCACTGGATGGACGCTCCAACGCCCGAGATTCTTCAGTAGTTAAATAAATGGATGCCCCAATGCCTAATGAGCTACAACTCACCCTAGCACCACCCTATCACCCTATAGAAGAATAAAAGAAGAATGGACTCCCGTACCATGGAAAATGGTCCACTTTACAATGATATAGAATGATGTAGAAGAAGAAGATATACTAGAACATAACCCCAATTTTGACACAACCACCTAATGATGATCCTAGACCTTCCAACACTGCCTCTTCAACCCTTTGCAGATAGATACTAGTACAATTTGTACAATAATGTATTTACAATGACTAAGTACAATGATACCTTTACAATGATTGTATGTAGTGTTGCCCACTTGAAGACTTTATATGATGAACTTCTTGCTGCTATTATGCACCTTGGTTTCTGCTCTTGTCACGCTACCCTTTGTTGCACCTTGCTTTGCTTTGCTACCGTAGAAATTATGGTCCTTTGCAACCCTTGACAACACATCATCTATATTTTTCTTTCCTTCTAGGGGCTCGATATTGAATCTGGTGTATCTCTGTTATTTCAGATCCTAAATATATGATTTTTAGTCCTATAGTATTCCTCTGAGTCTTCTTTCCAGTGCCATAGGTCTGACCCAATTTGGATTCTTCAAGAGAGAGTTATTCCCAATCTCTCAGAATGCCCTAATTATGGACTATTTCAACAAAGCACACTTGTACGGCATGCCGCGTGTCACTGTTTCTTCATTTGACTCTAAAATTGATAGAGACAAAATTACAAACTATGCACTATTTGAAATTTTTTACGGAATTCCAATCTGATACTCAGAGAGAGATTTATGACGATTTTACCAAGGTCACTTCTTTGAGATGAATTTCAAGAGCATGCAAAAACCTTGATTTCCACAGATCATATCTCCAAAAATATTATGCACGCTGATCTAAAATTGTTACTGCGGCTTCCTCAGGCTTTTAGCTTCATCTCATAAAAATTTCATCTTCTGAACCTTCGTAGAAAAAAATTTAGAGCACAAATTCTATGATGACTTGTTTCAGATGGCCGAATCCCTTGCATAAGAAGGAAATGAGGATCACAATTTATATAAATGATTAAGTTGAGAGGGGCTTAAACAAGTGAACATGGGAGGGATTTTAGGAGCTTAAAAAATATTAATTATGACTTTTCAATGACCCATGCCCCAACCCCATGGGGTTTTAGCCCACTAATTGGGGGTACAAACTTCAAACATGAATATCTCTTAAACAGTGAAGAATTACATGGTGTGCCATATATCAATGGAAACATATCGAAAATTAGAAACCATAAAAAACATTATTGACCTGGAATATATTAATTTGGTAGGTCAAAATTCCCATGCAATATTGGGTTAGCCCCTGGTGCTTCTTGGGTTGACATCAATGACAACCGTTGATCAACAATCTCCTCCTTTGGCATTGATGGCAACACAATTACTCCCCCTGCGATCATGACACCTATTCCTACAACATTCTCTCCCCCTTTAACATCAATGGAAAAGGGTAACTCCCCCTGAAACACAACCATCCTGCAGACCTGTACACACTTCCACTCTCCCTGACACACAACCATCCGACAGAATTGTAATCTAATGAGAACTTGGGAGAATCCCAAGATTTTGAAGAAGATATTCAAATGCTTCATGAGGTAAAGGTTTAGAGAAGATATCAGCAATTTTTTCTTTTGCACAAACATACTCAAGTTTGATATTCTTTTTAGCGAATTTTTCTCTAACAAAATGTTATTTGATCAGAATGTGTTTTGTTTTTGAATGCATGATAGGATTCTTGGAGATGCTGATGGCACTAGTGTTGTCATGGAATATGGGAATAGGCTCACTGAATTGTACTTGAAGATATTGCAAAGTTTGTTTCATCCAAAGGACTTGAGTACAAAATGATGTTGCTGTAATGTATTCTGCTTTTGCTGTAGATAATGAGATTCAAGTTTGTTTTTTGCTCAACCATGATATGAGACAACCACCTAGATAGAATGTTGCTCCACTAGTACTCTTACGATCATCAACGCTTCCTGCCCAATCTGCATCTGTAAAGGCTTGAATAATGAGATGTTACCCTTGGGATACCACAAGCCATATTCTTCTGTGCCCTTTAGATATCGAAAAATTATTTTGACGACAATAATATGTGATTCTTTTGGTGCTTCTTGGAATCTTGCTACTTGTCCAACTGCTTGCATAACATCTAATCGAGAGGCTGTTACATATAGAAGACTACCAATCATAGATCTCTACAGCTTCTAATCCACATCCTTAGATGAGTCATCTATGCTAAATTTGCAACATGTTACCATCGGAGTAAGGACGGGTTTGCAATCTTCCATTTTGAATTTCTTGAGCATTTCCTTGATGTACTTGGCTTGACATATAAATATTCCTTTATATTGTTTAGATATTTGAAGCCCTAAAAAGTATGTCATTTCACCAAGTAAAGACATCTCAAACTCACTTTGCATCTTTCTAGAAAAGTTCTTACTTAGTCGATCATCATTGCTACCAAATATTATATCATCCACATATACCTCAACGATTGTTAAATTATCTTTATCTATTTGTACATAAAGATTTCTATCAACAGTACCTTTCTTGAACCCTTGTTGATGTAGATATCCATCAAGACGAGCATACCATGCTCTAAGAGCCTGCTTGAGACCATATAGAGCCTTCTTTAACCTGCAGACATAGTCTTATTTTTTTGATAGTAGAAAACCTTTAGGTTGTTCGATGTAAACTTCTTCTTCTAATTCTCCATTCAGAAATGCTGACTTAACATCCATTTGGTAGACTTTGATTTTTCTTGAACATGCATAGGTGAGAAACATTCGGATGGCTTCCATTCTGGCAACTGGTGCAAATGTTTTGTCGAAATCAATTCCTTCCACTTGTGCATAGCCTTTGCAAACCAATCTTTCTTTGTTTCTGGTAACCTGCCCATATTCATTCAATTTGTTCCTGAAAACCCATTTAGTCCCAATGAAATTTTTATATTTTTGTCGTGGAACTAATTCCCAAGTGTTATTCTTCTCAATTTGATCCAATTCTTCATTCATAGATGATACCCAATCTTCATTCTGGCTGGCTTCCTCAAAAATACTAGGCTCAAAGGTTGCTAGAAAAGCAACGTGAGCTTGTTGTGATGAACGAAGCTATCGACCTTCATTTATGTCACCAATGATTTGATTTGATGGATGGTTCTTTTGAATCCACTCTTTTGTTCTCCTTGGAGGAGCTTCTTGTTGTTTTTCTGGTATATCTTGATGATCATTGTTTACTTCTTCCTTGTTGATAGTTGCTTCTTGTTCTACAATTTTATCTATGTCTTTTTCGGCCTCTATCTCAAGTTTCAAAGATTCTAAATCCTCATCATTACTCGCTAGAACAACATCTTCGTCAAATGTAACATTTATGCTCTCCACTATCTGTTTTTGTCTTAGATTATAGCATTTATAGGCCTTTCTTTTGCGTGAGTAACCAACAAAGATACCTTCATCAACATGTGATTCAAACTTACCCAAATTTTGATCTTCTCTTTTGATATAACATTTTCTTCCGAAGATTCTGAAATATTTTACATTAGCTGGTTTTCCATTCCATAATTCATATGGATTCTTGTTGCAATTATTTATGAGAAGACTTCGGTTGATAATGAAGACTGCCGTATCAATTGCTTGAACCCAGAATTTTTAATCCAATTTTGAGTCCTCCAACATTGTTCTACCCATTTCTTGTACAATTCTATTCTTCCTTTCAGCAAAATCCATTTTGCTGAGGTGTTTGTGCTGTTGAAAATTGCCCTTTTATTCCATTTTCGTCATAGTATTGCTGAAATAATTTGGAAGTGAATTCTCCACCATTATCTGATCTGAAAAAATTTATTTTCAAATTAGTTTCATTTTCAACCAATTCCTTGTAGATCTTAAAGCACTCAAATGCTTCAGATTTTTTCTTTAGGAAACTGACAGCTGTCATCCTGGTATATTCATCTATCATTAACATGAAATATAATTCTCCGTCTAAGCCTTTTGTTCTCACAGGACCACATAGATCAGTATGTATCAATTCCAAGGGATGTGATGCAAAGTGTTCTTTTCTTTTAAATTGGACTTTTTTCTACTTGCCATGCTGACATGCCTCACATAGTCTGTTGGAAGGTTTTGAGATTTTCGGCATTTCTCGTACTGCTTCCTTTTTTCTTATCCTGACAAGATTGTCAAAGTTTATGTGACCCATTCGTTTGTTCCATAACCATATTTCATATTCTTTAGCTAGTAGACATGCTTTAGTTGCTTCATCCAGAACATATATGTCGTTTCGAGCTTGACTTGTTGTAGCCACAATTTTACCATACCTGCCTTTCTTGATTTCACATTTTGTGGAGTTGAATAGCATTGTGTGTCCTTGATCACACATTTGTCCAACACTGAGCAGATTGTGATTCATGTTTTCGACCAATAGAACATTCTTGGCTATAGCATCTTTTCTTCCGAGAGTGACGGTACCTGATCCTATAACATTTGAAGATCCATAATTTCCAAAGGATATGGTTCCATCCTTCTTCTCTTTCAGAGATATAAATTTATTTCTATCTCCAGTCATATGCGTTGAGCAAACACTGTCAACATACCACACATCTTTATTTTTTTGAGCCTTGAGAGTGAGAGCACAATTATCAGTCTTATTCTTCTTCCATGTTTGTTCATTCTGTGGCTTCGAAGATTCTTCTGGAGGATTTTCAAGTCTGTAGTCTCTAGCTATGTGTCCAAATTTCTGACATTTGTAACATTCCATATTATTTCTTAAATGTTCAAATCTATTGATGTTTCGTTGAGCCCTGGGAGGTTCATATTTGAAAAATCTCTTGGAATTGTATTGGTTTCTAGGGTATGTGTTGGGGCCCTTGTTTTTGTTTAAGTTTTGAACTCTTGGCCAAGACATTTTGAACTTTGACTCTTTTTGAGTTGCGGAATAAATACACATGGCAACCGCGACCGCGCCGCAGCGACCAGGAGTTGCGGAGCTACCAAGGTGGCGCGGAAGCACCCGATAGCTGGAGATAGCATGGAGATACGTGCAGATGAAAGAAGCACAACAGAAAACAGAGAGTGGAACACGCAGACATCAGAAGAAAAGCTGAGAGAAGCCAAAGTGAGGACGCAGAGGAGCCGATAGTCGCGAGGAGCAGGTGAATAAATGGTGATCACCCGGCTGAAAAGAGGAGGATGCTAAGAGTTGAATGCATGTTGAAGAAGTCGCGAGGCCAGAGACAAGAGAGGATGTGCAGAGCAGCTGCGGAGGATTCATGCATGTGCTTCATATGGTTTCTTATCCTCTCTAGTCTAATTTTCTGCCCTAAGATCCATCTGTATCAGAGTTATGAGCTATCAGCTAGAATGCTATGTAATCATGTATTCAGCCAGGAGAATAATATAAGGGAAGATTGCTGTCTCAATGAGTGTTTATGTGCTTGTACTGTGTTTGTGCTGATTTAAAATTTTTTTTATGAATGTCTGCAATGCTTATTGAGTAATCTGGCGCACATAACCTTATATATGAATGGATGAACCGTCTTTCTCTAGTTGCGGGTTTGTTCCTTGGCCTTGATCTCATCCCCTTTTGCATGTGGTTGCGGCACGCCTCGGGTGAGACGCACTGCTCTCCTGAGCAGGGTGAAAATGCCGGCGTGTTCCTAGACTACACCGGACCCCTTTGTTGGCCCCAACTCCTGAACCTGGGTCTTGTTCGCGAGACCTGATTTCTCGCCAACAGTATGTGTGACATTCTACAACTTTATGACAAACTTTTCTACATGAATAACAATAGCCATGAAAAATATGTTGGTACCTGGATGAAAATATTTGTCGAGGAATTGTCTTCCAAGGATGTGCTTGTGAATCTTGTCCAATGAAGTCTTCATGTATGTCAGATCTCATAGGCTCATTGTATTTTGTTGTAGAAGGTCCTACTTCTTCTTCTTTGTAACCAAGGCCAGTTTTTTCGTTGTAAGATCGTTGATTATTGATGTGTTCTTCCAATTCCCTTGAGTTGTTGGCATAGTTTTCGATAGTTTTTCCCTTCTTCACTTCCTTACGCAACGAGACTACTTCGGCTTCTAATGCTTCCCTTTCTTGGTTGATTTCTTCCAACTTCTTTTGAAGTGACTCTTCAATACATTTGTGTTCTTCAACCTCAATTTTGAGACCTTGAACTTTTTCTTCAAGAGTATTGGAATGGATCTTCTCAACATTGATCTCTTTTATAAGCGTGATTGCCTCCTCATAAAATTCTTCTATGGTCAACCCTTCTTCTTCATTGTTTGATACTTCTTGTTTATTGTGCTTCGCCATAAACAATACTTTCTATTTGGCTTCTTCTTTGTTGTCAATTTCTTCATTGGATGATGAGCTATATTCTTTAGAGAGAAAGTTCCTTTTGGATCCTTTATTTTTTCCTTGCTTGTTGAATTTCTTAAAGCCTTTCTTTTCTTTTGAGTTTCCATGACTTTTGTTCAGACATTTTGCTACGAAATTCCCAACCTCACCACGACCGAAACATATCAATGGAAGTTTACCTTTGAATTTTCCCTTATCAGGTTTTAGTTTTCTCGTAAAGTAAGCATATTCTTCATCTGAAAGACCTCCATCATCTCCTTTTTCTTCGCACTTGCAGGTGCATGTCATTTCAATTGAAGGTTTTTTATCCTTATTGGTTTTCTTAGATGCAACGAACGCAGTTTATAGATTTGAAGTACCTTTTTCTTAATCAAGTCTCATTTCATATGCTATAAGAACTCCACGTAATTCTTCCTTGCTGAGTTTTTCCAGATTTGCACTGTATTCTAAGACCTATACCTTTGGGTTAAATCTCCCTGGTAATGTTCTAAGAATATTCCGTATAATAGTCTTCTCATCAACTGGCTCTCCAAATCCTTCTAGAGTATTGGTTATTTCATCAACGTATTGGAAGTATGCAGCAATGTTGCAATCTTCTTTCATTCTGATTTGCTCCAATTTTTCTCTATAGATTTCAAGCTTTGCTTCTTTGACATTTGAGTCACCTGCATATATATTCTCAAGCTTGTCCCATATATTTTTGGCGGTTTTACAACCCAACACCTTATGATAAGCAGATTCAATAAGTCCACTGATAATAATATTCTTTGCTTTTGCATCATTTACCAAATTCTTCTTACCTTGTTCATCCGCGGTTGGTGTAAATCCATTTTGAACAGTGTCGCATACTTCGTAACCTTGCGCCAAGAGATATACCTCCATTATTCCTTTCCAAAGTGCATAATTATTTTCATTGAATATAGGTACACCATTCTTGGTATGCTCCATGACCTCCTTCCAGCTATTAAACTGTTATTGAAGGAACCAAGCTCTGAAACCAATTGTTGGAAATACTGAGGGGGGGGTGTGAATCAGTATTCCTTGCAATTAGAGCATTAGTTAATCTTCAATTATTATCAGTGTTTTTACAATGATATCAACGAATAAGAAGAACTCAAATGCACAAAGTTTTTAAGGTGGAAACCCACTCCGGGACAAAAACCACCTAATTCTTTAATATTCAACTCCAATTAAAAATAAAGCTCCAACTTCCTAGAATCTAGAAAATCATTCTTCTCCAGCTCCCACTAGATGGACGCTCCAACACTTAAGATTCTTCAGTAGTCAACTGAACGGATTCCCCAACACCCAATGAGCTACAACTCACCCTAACACCACCCTACCACCCTATAGAAGAATAAAAGAAGAATGGACTCCCGTACCAAGGAAAATGGTCCACTTTACAATGATATAGAATGATGTAGAAGAAGAAGATATACTATACCATAACCCCAATTTTGACACAACCACCTAATGATGATCCTAGACCTCCCAGCACTGCCTCTTCAACCCTTGGAAAATAGATACTAGTACAATTTGTACAATAATGTATTTACAATGACTAAGTACAATGATACCTTTACAATGATTGTATGTAGTGCTGCCCACTTGAAGATTTCATATGGTGAACTTATTGCTGCTGTTATGCACCTTGGTTGCTACTCTTGTCATGCAACCCTCTACTACACCTTTCTTTTCTTTGCTGCCGTATAAATTCTGGTCCTTTGCAACCCTTGACAACACATGATTTAGATTTTTCTTGCCTTCTAGGAGCTCGATATTGAATCTAGCGTATCTCTGTTATTTCAAATCCTCAATATTTGATTTTTGGTCCTATAGTTTTCCTCTAAGTCTTCTTTCCAATGCCATAGGTCTGACCCAATTTGGATTCTTCAAGGGAGAGTTATACCCAATCTCTCACAATGCCCTAATTATGGAATGTTTCAACAGAGCGCACTTGTACAATGTGCCACGTGTCATTGTTTCTTCATTTGGCTCTAAAATTGATAGAGAAAAAAGCACATACTATGCACTATCTGAAATTTTTTACGTAATTCCAATCCGATACTCATACAGAGAGTTATGAAGATTTTACCAAGGTCACTTCTTTGAGATGAATTTCAGGAGCCTGCAAAAACCTTGACTTCCACAGATCATATCTCCAAAAATAATGTGCACCTTGATCTAAAATTTTTATTGCAGCTTCCTCGGGATTTTGGCTTCGTCTCATAAAAATTTCAACTTCTGAAACTTCGTAGAAAAAACATTATAGCGCAAATTCCACGATGACTTGTTTCATATGGCCGAATCCCTTGGATAAGGAGGAAATGAGGATCATAATTTATATAAATGCTTAAGTTGAGAGGGGCTTCAATAAGTGAATGTGGGAGGTATTTAAGGAGCTAAAAAATATTAATTATGAATTTTCAATGACCCATGCCCCAACCCCATGGGGTTTTAGCCCACTAACGGGGGGTACAAACTTCAAACATGAATATCTCTCAAACTGTGAAGAATTACATGGCATGCCATATATCAACGGAAACATCTCGAAAAATAGAAACCATCAAAAAAATTATTGACCCAGAATATATTAATTTGGTAGGTCAAAATTCCCATGCAATATTGGGTTAGCCCCTAGTTCTTCTTGGGTTGACATCAATGACAACCACTGATCAACAATTGCAAAATTAAATAAGCAATTGTTGTTCAATTCATTGAGTCTTATGTTCCATTTAGTAGAATTGTTGTTCAATTTATCAAGTGTGATGTTCAATCATAGGTTATTCTTGCTAATCTTATTTAGACATAATAGTTAACATCATTTTACAATTCCATTTCTTTTTGAGTTGATTGAACTTCGATAATTAGTTAATCTTCTTCATAGTAATATAGAGTAGCTATTCTTGATGTCACTCGCATATACTGTGCTTGCACTCTTGAAATAAGAATACTTACCCTGGGTTAAAAATTGAATGAGAAGCATAGAGGTTGCATATAATAGACAATTTAGTGGACCAACATTTTTGGCACCATTTTCGGGGAGAGTGTTGAAGAGATACGTCCTTCATTACTTTTTCTCTGTTGTTGCGAAGAATTGGGTATTAAAAACAAGGGTAAGAACCTGCATACTGGCAAGAAAAACTCTTGCCCCCTAACCCACTTCTTAACAATTGTTCAAAGTTTAGTAGAATAGGTGCTCTTGTTTTATGACTAGGAAGAAAAGGATAGAAACAAATCAAAATCATCCGCAAAATTCTACGAAACCGAAAGGACTGGTAATCTTTAGTAGAACAACATATATAGACAAAATCATTAAGAGAGCTGAATCCCAGGAATATGTGGGACCCAGAACCATTCCCATTCAAATTCCTACTACACTCCCTCAGGTAGTAGCCTCAACCTCTGCAGCCGATGCCGAGATTCACAGTGAAACTGAAGGGTCTAAAAAAAGCGTTCAGACTGTTGAACACATAAAACATGACTGTTCAAGAGAGGGAGGTTCTTGCAATTTACAAGAATGAGAAGGAGAAACTAGTGGGGCAATATGAGGATGAGATATAGAGCCTAAATCCCCAGAAAAAGTGGTCAGGACTAAGACGCTTGGTATTCCAGATCGAGGAAGTGTTGTAAAGCCTCCTCCCCACTCACCACCCAATCCTGCTAAGATCACTCCTCCGAAACAAGAGATACCCGAAGAGTATTGGCATATCTTTGATCAAATGGAAAATAATCAAAACCAGAATCAAAGGTAGACATCGACATTGGAATATCCCATTGTTGACCATGCTGCTAACACCCCCATGAAAGCCATTCCCCTGCAAAATATCCCCACCTTCCATGGGTTAACCTCGGAAGATCCTGATGCATTATTATTTGAGTTTGACGTCTTATGTAGGGGATATGACTATACCAATGACCCACAGAAACTGAAATTATTCCCCTCTACTTTGAAAGGGGGGGCATTACGTTGGTTCATGGGACTCGGTGCGGGAACCATCAATAACTGGGACAAAATGAAGAACATTTTTCTAACTAAATATCAAAATTGTTGTTGGACTCAGGAATTAAAAGATGAAATATTCAATATGTCTGCAAAAGACAACAATACATTAGAAGAGTATGTCAAAATATTTCAGTATAATCTACAAAGGTCCCAATATGCTGCATTATGCAAAGACATCTTAAAAGAAACCATGATTAAATGAATGAAAGAAGAATGGATTGAAACACTTAATATAATGGGAAGAGGGGACATCTATTGTCGACCAATCTAGGATGCTAGATTAGACTCATTTAATGTCGACCAGGGTCAGTAGTCTTAGAGGCACATCGAATGTTTTTAGACCTAAAAGGTTCTATTCTATATGTGTAAATAAATGTCTAATTGTGACAGGCTTCAGTACTCCTTTACAAGAGGTTAAAATATGTTTCCTTTTCACAATTTAAACACTTATATTATCAAATTTTAATCTATTGTTCTTAAAAACAGAGTGTTTCTAATCTGAGCTTTTTAATCCTCTTACGAAGATATGTTTCACAAAAACTCCTTTAAGATAACACACTGATCATTCTAGAAATCAAATTCATAAAAACAAACAGAGTTCACAGAGATACTTTGAAATCCAATGCTCGATTACACCTTTTACAAGGACTGTTTCAATAATTCTGCAATCGAATTTTCAACTTATTGCTATGAACCATAAATTAACAATAAATTTCAAGAAATTCTGATTAAATAAATGAACTCTCAAGCAATGAATGAACTCACAAACAATAAAATGAAATACACTGTTCAGATTTGAAAAACTAAACTATATAAAACATAAAACGTAAAAGAAAGTGTACCAATCTTTACGTAGGGCCCTTCCACGCACTGATGGCACACTTTGATAACTTCAAATGATAAACCTTTAACTCGTAAACACTGTGATTGGTGAAATTCTGCTTTTCATTAAGTTCTGGAAATGATTACATTCAAAACAGAGTGCTGGGATACACTTTTACAGTCTTAAGTCTGATTTCTTCAACGCTTTCATTCACCAAAACTTTCTAATCAAAATCCTCCTATTTATTAAAATTTACAACTAGAAGGCTATATTCGTTCCTTCTTCATCTTAACTAATTCCAACATAGTTCGAATTAGTTCAAAATTCCTAAATTTAAGCAAAAGATCATGTACATCATTATAGCTTTTGATTTCTCTACTGAAGAGGCTGAGTTTGACCGACTTTGACCATATATCCAGGAACTCCAAATCCGATGGCAAATAGATTTTCTACCATATTTGTACATCCCAGATCACGTTCATGCCTTCTATTTTTATTTTCCTATCATGCCACATGTCACAACATAAACTGATTACAGGATGTAGTGACTTCCTGTAATTTTGTTGAAAAATTCCAAATTTTAACATAAAAACTCATAAATTAAATTTAATGCAAAATAAAAACTAGAATGCTTTACTTAATCAATTTCAATGGACTTATGGGAAGTTTATGGAGAAAATGATAGATAAATGGTGAATTTTAATAGAAAAGGGTAACAATAAAATAGTACCAACATCTCCCCCAAACTCAATGGTTTAGCATGTCCTCATGCTAATCCTAATGTGCTCCCTTTAAACTCTGTTTCTGCCTGTATCTCAGCTGCCTGTAACAATATATCCACATTCCTTTGAACTCTGGCACTCTTCTGAACTTGAGACTGATGTTTTAACTTCTTATATTTTTCCTTAAGACTCTTTTTCTGAGTATAACATTTTATTGCCCAATTACTTATTTCAGTTTGATCAATCTTCAGTTCCTTGATCTTTTTCTTCAGTTTTTCATTCTTCTGTTGTATTTTCTTGCTTTGAGCTCTTAGCATTTCATTTTCCTTCTTGATAACCTTTTCTAACATGTTTGCTTCCATCAATTCTTCTTTCAGCCTTTCAATCTGCTTTTCTAACCTTTTCTGACTCTTATTTGTAGGTGTTGGTTCTTCCTTTTCTTTCTCATTTCTTCCAGTTTCCATTTTTGCTTCATGTACTGACTCACTACTTTCAATTTCCATTGGTATGCTTGCATTCTGTTCTGGTGGCTCATCTTGTGTTTGACTCCTTTTCATCCTCCTTGATCTTCTGTTATAGGTAGTGAAGATTTTATCTTTTTCAATTCTCTTAGCAGCTTCTTGCTTTTGCCTTCTTGTTCTTACACTACCGCTCGATTGATGAATATTACTTGATTTAAGCTCAGGGATTTCTTTATCAACATCAATCATCAATTCCATGCTTCCTTGCTTCTGCTGTTCTTCTTCTCTATCTTTGATTTGATTATCAATTAAGAATTCCTTCCATGTTTTTCCTCTTCTCTGCAACTCAGATTCAATTATTATTTTAATCAAGCCAAAATGATATAAACTCTTGTCTTCATTACCTTTGTGCTTCTGAATAGTCTTTGACATCTTAGTCAGACTCTGCAAAAGGAAATAGGGTAGATTGATAATGCATTGGCCTTTCAAATGCAATAGAAGTTTTATGTGATAGAGATATACAATACTATATCGACCTTCACATGTAATGAATTTTTGAATGATATACACCATCTCATCCCATGGATGCACTAACCAGCTTCTTGGGAAACCCTTCTTCTAGTTAACTGAAGAAACCCTTGACCTGGACATGAACTGGGTCCATGATTTTTCCTTGAACTGTTTGGTTTTGAAGTACTTCTCTCCTTCAGGACTGATTTCCAAGGTTTGTGCTATTATATCTTCTGAAATTCTAAAAGAGACATTTCCTACTAGAGCTTTCTCTCCATTGAAAGAAAATGCAAATTGCTTCGTGACCTCTTCATTATTCCCATTAAACTTCTGTAGGAAAGGCAACCAATGTTTTTCTTCTAAAATTTTGACGCAGTCCTCGTGATACTTCAGTCTATCAAATGTTTCGGGCTCCACTCTGTTGGTCATTGTTTCCTCTGTTTTAAAAAAAAAAAAAAAAATCTCTGTTCTTAACCCCTTTTCTATACTTTAGAAAAAAAATTCTATCAAGGTTTTCAAGTGGTTACCTTTTCTCCTGCGTTTTTTTCTGACCTGGTTAGCATCCTCAATTTTCTGAGCTGCCTTCTTTAATTTCTTGAGCTATTCTTCAAATTCTGGGCGGCCTTCTTCACTGTGCTATTCTTCAAATTCTGGGCGGCCTTCTTCACTGTGCTATTCTTCAAATTGTGGGCGGCCGTAGAGAAAAACCCCTGGATAACTTGTCTGTTATATTTTATCAATGGAACCACACATGCTTTCTCGGTCCTCCTTAAAAACTCAGAGTCTAAAATTTAACTCTTTAACCACTCTATGAACTTAAAAATTCAACAACCGACCTCAACTTGCTTGGTATCATACAACACGCAGAGAACAGAGTCTTTAGGTTATGAATTTGGGTTGGACAACGCATTCAAATTGGTCATGAGCTTGTTTGCAGGGACGGACAATGCATTCAGATTATGAATACAAAGGAGTAGTGATTTATAAAAGCATAATCATAATATAATTCGTGTGATGATAACGGATACATTCCACTCCATAAACGAATTTGGGTCATAGCATCATTTTTATAACTCCGTCTGTTGAAATGAAATATAATCATGCATTTTACAAATGTCTTACCATTGAGCTGACTCTTCATTGAGTATCCATACAGACCACTTCTTTGTTGGTACCTTTATTGACAGAGGGCGTATTTTAAAAATGATGAGTTTTTGAAGAGCAGATTTGAAGAGGGTAATAAGGATAGGAAATAGAAAATAGGCTAAAGTATGAATGGGAATAGAATAATAGGCTAAGGTATAAATGAATGGGAATAGAATAATAGGCTAAGGTATGAATGGAAATAGGAAATAGAATGATATAGGAAGCAAAGATTATGCATATAGGGATTTTTGAAATTGATAATCAAGCACTAATAATTATCATTTTTGAACACTAAACTAATTTAAGAATTTAAATGTTAAAAATGAAAATTTTCAACAATACTTTACACTTGTTGACTGACAGAATGCTGATTTGGCTTGCACAGGTGACTGATCTGTTTGTACAGGTATGAGTGATCTTCATCTTTCAAAACAGGTCCCTTTGAAATGAATGTAACAGGTCCCTTTTAAAATCTGAAGAATCATCTTTTATGCAGCTTCTTTTATCCTTGTTGTTGATGTAGCCTTCGAATTCTGGTAATAAACAACCTTTGAAAATTTTGTTGAAGTAGAATAGGTCCCTCTGAAGTAGCCTTTGTTGATGATGTATCTTTTGTTGAAGTAGAACAGGTCCCTCTGAAGTAGCCTTTATTGATGATGTATCTTTAATGCAGTCCTTAACAGGTCCCTCTAATATTGATAATGTTGACATAGTCTTCTGAACAGGTCCCACTGCAAATCTTATTGCTTAAACATGTCCTTCTAATTAGAACAAAAATAGCTCTTTATTGAAATTCTGAACAACTGAATTGAAATACTGAATAACTGACACAGATTCCTTGAAGCTTTAAAAATGAGGAGATGAAAAATCACTGATTCTTCTATCAAAGAGAAAAACCATTAATTCTTCTCCCCCACTAAGTGTTTGACTTGTCCTCAAGTCATTATTGAATTGATGAAAAACAATAAACAAGTAGAACAAAGAATTCTTACCAGCCAAATGATTGGTTTTCAAGTAAGAATTCGGGTTTAGAGTGTGCCAGAGTCTGGTTTTCACATCTAAACCATTATTTTTTATTTTATTTTTTTATTTTTTATTTTTATTAGTTTTTAACAAAAGAAATTGAAATGACTAAGGTAGAGATATCATAGCTGAAGGCTGTGATATCTCAACCTCCTTTTGCTGAGATATTGTTTCAATAAAATCTTCCTTGCTTATGGGCTTATGATAGAGTTTCAGCCTGTGACCATTGACAGTAAAGGTCTTTCCTTCTCCATCAATTGTTGTAAGTTTGACCGATCCATTGTCATATGCTTCAACTATTTCATATGGGCCCATCCAATGTGTTGTAAATTTGGCTTTATGGTCTCTGAATTTAGAGTCAAAGAGTAAAGCCCAGTCTCCCTCTTTAAACTGCTTCTTCTTAATGTGTGCATCATGCCACTGCTTCCTCTGTCTCTGCATTAGGATTGTTCTCTGTTCTGCTTGTTGTCTCATCTCATCTAGCTGGTTTAATTGCATGATTCTTTCCTTTTGTGCTTCACTGAGATCAATTCCTAAATCTACAGCCATCTTATAAGTATGAATTTGAAATTCGATAGGAAGCAGTACCTCTTTTCCGTACACCAACTGATATGGTGTAAATCCAGTAGTGTCTTTCCACGTAATCCTGTAAGCCCACAGTGCATCTTTGAGTTTTTCTTCCCAATTATTTCTGTTCATTGATACTGTTTTAGTAAGAATGCCCTCCAAAGTTTTATTTGTTGACTCCACTTGGCCATTAGCCTGTGGATGGTAAGGTGTTCTTTTTTTGTGCTTGATCTTATATTTTTCTGTGATATCTTGGACTAACTTTGAAGTGAACTGAGTACCCTGATCTGTGACTATCTCCCTAGGTACTCCATACCTTACAAAAATTTCTTCAAATAGGAAGTTTACCATTGTTTGCTCGGACTAATGCTTTTGCTTCTGCCCATTTTGTTACGTAATCAGTACATACTAGGATGTACTTTTTGCCCTTTGATGGTGGATTGATGGGGCCTACAAAATCTAGAGCCCATTTCTCAAATGGCTCTAAATGTACTTGGGGCTGAAGTGGCATTTCATTTGAAGTTGTGGGTCTACCCATTCTCTGAAAACTATCACAACTCTTCACATACCTCTTGGAATCTTTAAAAATAGATGGCCAATAGTAGCCAAGGCTGAGAATCTTGAATGCTGTCCTCTTGGCTGCAAAATTCCCACCACACGGTTCGTCATGACAAGATTTTAAAATATCAATTATTTCATCATTTCTTACACATCTTCTAATAATCATATCATAACCGGTGTAAAATAAATCTCCATTGATCCATGAATATCTAGCACTTTGTTTGATCAGCCTCTTTTTCTCCTTTGTAGTAAAATGTGGAGGTGTCTTTCCTGTGGACAAATAATTGGCTAAGTCAGCATACCATGGATCTACTACTGAAATTGCAAACAGATTTTCATCTGGAAAAGAATCTTCAACCGGAACAATCTCACCTGAGTTCTGCAATCTAGAAAGAAAATCTGCCACCTGATTCTCCTTACCTGGCCTATCTAATACTGTAATATTAAATTCCTGTAGTAATAACAGCCATCTGGTTACTCTGCCATTAGTGATTAGTTTATTCATTAAATATTTAATGGCTGAATGGTCAGTATGTAAAAAAACCTCATAACCAGTGATATAATGTCGGAATTTATTTACAGCATGTATGATTGCCAACATTTCTTTTTCAGTGACTGTGTAATTTAATTCTGTAGGTGTTAGATTTTTGCTGATAAAATAAATAGCATAATTGAAAGACTCTTCCTTTTGGCCTAAATAAGCACCTACTGCAGTGTCAGATGCATCTGAAAAGATGTGAAATGGTAGACTCCAATTAGGTCCTTTTAAGACTAGTGTGGTCGATAGTTTTTGTTTGAGTGTTTCAAAAGCTTTCTGACAATATTTATTCCAGTTGAATGGTGTATCTTTTGCTAGAAGTTTAAACAAAGGTAGATCCATTTTGCTAAAATGTTCAATAAATCGTCTATAATAGCTTGCATACCCAAGAAAAATTCTTACCTCTTTTTGTGTCTTCGGAATTGGTAAATTGACAATGATCTGAATTTTTGCTGGATCAACTTTAATGCCTTGAGAAGAAATATAGTGACCCAATACTATCCCTTCATCTAGCATCATAAAAAACTTTTCATTGCTCAAGGACAGATTAGCTTCAATACATCTCTTCAAAACCTTTTCAAGATTTTCTAATGAATGCTCAAATGAATTACCATAAACCGAAAAATCATCCATATAAACTTCAACACATTCATGAACTAAATCAGCAAAAATACCTAAACAGCTCTCTGAAATGTAGCTGGAGCGTTACAAAGTCCAAATGGTAAAACATTATAAGCATAAGTGCCCCAGGGACAAGTGAAAGTGGTCTTATCCTGGTCCTCTAAAGCTATCCTGATCTGGTTATAGCCACTGAAACCATCAAGAAATGAGAATGATGATTTCCCAGCTAAAGTGTCTAGCACTTGGTCGATGAATGGTAGTGGAAAATAATCTTTGAGGGTTGCTTTGTTCAACTGTCTATAATCAACACAAATCCTCCACTTACCATTTTTCTTGGGTACTACTACCAATGGTGATACCCACTGACTGTCAGAGATAGGATATATAAAATTAACTTTCAATAGTTTTTGCAATTCCTCTCTAACAATATCTTGAAGAATGGGATTCATTCTTCTCTGTGGTTGCCTCACCGGTTTTATATTATTATTTGTGTAGATATGGTGAGTGCATGTTTCAGGGTGGATTCCGTGCATATCTGTGTAGTCCCAAGCAAATGCTTGCTGATACTTTCTCAATAATTGAATCAGTTTTTCTTCCTGAGACAAGTCTAGGTGAGTGCTAATATTCAATGTTTTGCCTGGACTAATCTCTATAGTCTTGCTCTGAGTGTTTGTGATAGATTGAATGGGAAAAGTGCTTTCAAATGATGATTGCAAAGAATGGAGTGTGCATATTTCTTGAAAATTTTGTGCCAAAAATTCATCTGCAACATGGTATTGTTCATTTCTTATTTCTTCAGACATTTCAGGTTCAGAAAGGAACAATTCTATCAAATCATCATTATTATCTTCATGAAAATCATAGATCTGATTGATGCTAAAAACAGATTGAACTTCTTCCTTATCATTGTATTTATCATCTAGCCATAAATTGTTTACTACTGCTGGTGTTTGTGCTGATGGGTAAAGAGTGAGTTGCTTCCTTTCAGTTCCTCGTGAAATGATCATATTACCTGATCGACATCCTATGAATGCATAAGAAGTTGCTAACCATGGTCTACCAAGAATGATAGGGTGACCTCCTAAATTAGATTTTGGTTGAAGAACTAAAAAGTCCACTGGATACTCCCAAGAGTCCAGTGAAACAATTATATCCTCCAAAATTCCTTCAGGAATCACTTTAGACCTATCGGCTAGTTCTAAAACAATTGGTGTGTATTGCAAGTTTCTCAGTTGTAGTGTCTTCATTGTGTCAAGATTCATCACATTTATTGCTGCCCCTAAGTCAATTAAAGTATTTGGAATAGGTATGTTGTTGATAATTGTAGTGACTCTAGGAATGCCAGGATCAACATACTTTTCCATTGATATAGTGTTTGACATAAGGCCAGCTAGGTGTCCAATAACGTGAATTGTTTGTGGATCAAGTCTTTTTCTTGTAGGCTTCTTAAGGCATAACTCTCTAATTGCTTTAGTATATATAGGAATGTCTTTTATGGCTTGGAGAAGTGGAATTTTTATATAGACATTTTTCAGCTCATCTAAAGCATCAAATTGTGGTAAAGATACGGGAAGCCTTGGTTGAATCAATCTTTCCGGAAAAGGTGGTGATTGCAATGGTTGGATTTGTTTATCTTTGATGTCTTCATTTTGTTTCTTTTGTTTTGGTGTTTCATTTTCAATGTTTTTGTTTTCCTCTTGTTTCTCAGCTATGGGAAGTTCTTTTTGAAGTACCTTACCAGACCTCAACTCAATATTTTTTAAAGGTAATGTGGGATATGATGGTCCCTCATCTACACTGTAAGCTGGTCTTTCTGCTCTATTATTTGGATTTGATACAGGTTGAGCAGGAATCTGATTGGGTCTAGGAGGTTGGTTAGATGGAAGTTGTAATTGGGGTGGATTTATTGGTGGAGGAGCAGGCAATGTTTGTTGAATGTTTTGGGGTGGATGAACAACTTGTTGCTGTGGATATTGCTGATATGATTGAGGATACTACTGATATGGCTGATTATACTGTTGATATGGTTGAGGATATGATGAGTATGGTTGAGGATATGATGGGTATTGCTGAAATGGTTTCCATTGTTGTTGAGGATAATTTTGGTGTTGCCATGGCATGGGTACATTCCAAGAATTCTGAACATACATTTGATCTTGTGCAGGAAATTGAAAATTCCGATTTGGAAACATACCTGGAGGTGGAGGTCTTGGCTGCCATGGTCTCTTTGCACCCATGAAATACATATTTTCCAAATCTGCGTTTGCTTCCAAGTTACAATTCTGCAAAATCTTTATTTTAGAACAATGAAATATATCATGATTTTCAGTACAAAAGGCACATACTTGAATATTTTCTAAAGGAAAATCTTTCAAAGCATGTTTCTTCTGGAATTTTGGACAAAAGACAGCCATTAATTGATCTTCTTCTTCTTGTCTTTTCTTTGCTTTCATAGTGTCAATTTGATTTCCTAAGGTGCTCAATAGATCTGTTTTGAATTCTTCTAATAGATTTCCTATTTCAGCCCTTGTGACACTAGCTGAAGCGGATTTTGTGGCTTTGGATGATATAGCTCTTTTTCCATTTCTAGCTTTGCTCCTGGAATACTTTTCACATAAGTCAGCAATTTCATCAAAAGGTAAGGTGGAAATATCACCTTTTCCCATCAAGTTAAGATCATCTAAGTATTCCTCCCAAATGACCTTTAAAAATATTGTTCGAATCAGATCAAGTGACATGGTTCTATGTTTTGATTTTTGTAAATTGTAGACAAATCGTTCCAAATACTCCTCTAAAGTTTCATCCTCCTATTGATTCATTCTGAAGATGTCATCTTTAGAATCTTTCGATCTACAGTAAGGTTGATATTTCTTTAGGAATATTTTTCGCATGCCATCCCAATCAGTTATAGCATGCTCACCTAGTCCCATGAACCATCTTAATGCTGATGCCTTTAATGTTTTTGGGAAGAGTCTAAGCCTATGAGCATCATCTGTGTAACCATATGTGGGCATACTATGTCAAATTCAAACAAGAATGAGTCTGGATCTTCCGATGCCATGCCATAAAAATTTGGTAACACAGATGGAGGTATATTTTTCATTTTGATTTCCTCATCATGATTTTCTCCTGGTTCTTCAATAGGAAATTTAAATGTTGACTCTTCCTCCTCTCTTTGATCTTGATCTTGTTTTCGTTTCAATTCAATTTCTTGTTGTCTTCTTCTTTCCTCTTGCTGTCTCTCATATTCTCTAAGTTGTTCAGGAGTAGGTCCTCTTGCTGATCCTCCTCCTTCCTCAGCCATTTTGATAGGTTCCTCTGTTGTTTTAAGTTCTTGTTCTGTGTCACTTGTTTCAAAGAGAATTTGTTGTGTTGGTTTTTCTCCTAATTGAATTTTTTCAATAACAGTAGGTTCAAGGAGAGATTGTTGAGTTGTTTTGATGCCTTCTCTTGTTGTAGAGGATTCAGGAAAGTGTTTCTTCTTTGTTTCGTATGCTAATAGAATTTGTCGTTCTATAAGTGTAAGTATTTGGCCTGATTTCTGTTTATCCTCTATTTCTTGTACAGTGACTTTCCCAGCTGGTGTTGTGTGTTCAATTCTTTCTAAAGGATCTACTCCTAATGGTGGGTTAGTTCTTGGATGGGGGGTTTTTATAAATCTGCCTTTATCATCCCTAGGTCTAGACATATGTAAACATGACTTCTAAAATTAAAATTAA
The DNA here is from genome assembly GCA_034641835.2 of Pinus albicaulis. Taxonomy (NCBI): domain Eukaryota; kingdom Viridiplantae; phylum Streptophyta; class Pinopsida; order Pinales; family Pinaceae; genus Pinus; species Pinus albicaulis. The sequence continues at coordinate 932 of JAXQQM020092450.1, read as the reverse complement.
ATCTATGTTTTTGTTTGTTTTTGTTTGTTTTGAGTTTTTTTTTTTTTAGAACTCCTCTAGTTGCGCCTCCTCGGCAATGGCGCCAAAATGTAACGACCAATCTAGGATGCTAGATTAGACTCATTTAATGTCGACCAGGGTCAGTAGTCTTAGAGGCACATCTAATGTTTTTAGACCTAAAAGGTTCTGTTCTATATGTGTAAATAAATGTCTAATTGTGACAGGCTTCAGTACTCCTTTACAAGAGGTTAAAATATTTTTCCTTTTCACAATTTAAACACTTATATTATCAAATTTTAATCTACTGTTCTTAAAAACAGAGTGTTTCTAATCTGAGCTTTTCAATCCTCCTACGAGGATATGTTTTCCCAAAAACTCCTTTAAGATAACACACTGATCATTCTAGAAATCAAATTCATAAAAACAAACAGAGTTCACAGAGATACTTTGAAATCCAATGCTCGATTACACCTTTTACAAGGACTGTTTCAATAATTCTGCAATCGAATTTTCAACTTATTGCTATGAACCATAAATTAACAATAAATTTTAAGAACTTCTGATTAAATAAATGAACTCTCAAGCAATGAATGAACTCACAAACAATAAAATGAAATACGTTGTTCAGATCTGAAAAAAAACTAAACTATAGAAAACATAAAACGTAAAAGAAAGTGTACCAATCTTTACGTAGGGCCCTTCCACGCACTGATGGCACACTTTGATAACTTCAAATGATAAACCTTTAACTCGTAAACACTGTGATTGGTGAAATTTTTCTTTTCATTAAGTTCTGGAAATGATTACATTCAAAACAGAGTGCTGGGATACGCTTTTACAGTCTTAAGTCTGATTTCTTCAACGCTTTCATTCACCAAAACTTTCTAATCAAAATCCTCCTATTTATTAAAATTTACAACTAGAAGGCTATA
>JAXQQM020058932.1:0-42861 GCA_034641835.2 Pinus albicaulis | reverse complement strand
GGGTTCAAACTCATTTCTGAATTGCATGAAGCCTTCTATTTGTTTATCTCCATCAAATACCTGCCAATATTTCTTGTTATCTGGGATAGCTGGTCTGAATTTTATCTGAGAGGCGTCATCATACAGCATTGGGCATGTTCTAGCAGCAAAGGCTAAATTGTGGGCTGTAATGTTTCTTTTTCTTGGGACAAAAGATAAAGTGTACTCCTCAAATGTTTTTAAAAGATCAATGACATCATTCCTGTAGGCCCTAAGTCTGGGGTGATTCGCATTATACTCCCCATTAACTTGCCTAATTATTAATTCAGAATCTCCATAAACATGGATTCTCTTGGCACCTAGTTTTTTCAAAAGATGCAAGCCTAAGAGAAGGGATTCATATTCTGCTATGTTGTTGTAACACTGAAAGTTTAATTTGCATGAGATACATTCTGTATGATTATTTTCAGTGTTAGTGATCCAGACACCTGCACCAGCATTTGTTTTGGTGCATGACCCATCAAAATACATAGTCCAGAGAGGCAGATTTTCAGTTTGGTGAATGGACGTTGTATCATTTGATTCCTCAAGTTTCTCATCGGGTTGAGGACTGCCTTTCTGACTGTTAAGTTTTAAGTTCAAAGGATTGATAACTTGCAGTTCAAGACCTGTGTTCAATTTGCTAGGATCTTCAGACACAATAGACTGTTTCGGCACTTCAGCGTTGTTCCCCTCCTCTGTTTCAGCCATTAATTCTGTTGAAATAATTTGTTATGTGAGTGCTTCATCATTAAACATGATGAAAGAATCAAGGCTCGTGTTTATAGCATAGAGAGGGGAGTTCTGAGGCCGATCCTGACTTGTTACTGTGTACTGCATGTGGGATTCCCTATAAAGCTTCCTAGTCTGATTGAAAACAGGGATAGTTGCATAGGTCATGTCCATTTGCATGGTCCCCTGTAACTTAGCCCCCCAAGACCTTGATAAAATCATTCCATACTTTGGGGGAACATCAGCCACAACAACATCCATGACTATACATTTGGCTGGAATTTGGGCTAAATTAACACTAGAGGTCTTTAATCAATCCTAGACACTTAACTTTGCTTGAGTCAAAAGAGTACAGATCTTTGTAAGGTCTGGTAATTTCAAGACCCAGGCCTTCCATTACAGCTTTTGGCATTAAATTATGGGAAGAACCTGAGTCATGCATAGCATTATGGAGAATTTTGTCATGAATGTTTAAGCTTACATAAAAGGGAGGGACAGGACCTTCTTGGAACTTTTCTTCAATCTTTGGACCAAAAATAAGCTCTGGTTGGTCATCACTAAGATTGAGAGTATCTTCGTTATCTTCTAAGTTTAAAGCCTTCAAAATTTTGGATCTATATACATGTTGGGCAGCTAACTCAGTCAAAGGAACAGAGATTTTGATCTTTGAGATTTCCTGTTCTAGGCTAAAAAGGTTTTGACTCTTTAAAACATTGGCTTCGGCCTTGTTTACTGCCACTTTATCAGCAATAACAGCTTGCTGATTTGGTTTATCTACAGTTAAAACAGTTTTTTTCGCAGGAGTACTAACCGATGTGCTAGTACTACTAATGTTTGCACTCTGTTTTTCGATATTTTGAGTGTCTTTCTCTTTACCATTACCAGAATCAACAACCACCATTTTGTCCTTTTGTCTGATCATTTTAGACTTGGCTGCCGTACTGTTTTGAGAAGGTTTGTCAGAGGTTTTATTGTTGGGGGTTTGTTGATTAGATCTACTTCTAAGTTCATACTCTTTTAAAGGCTCTATGACAGCGTTTTCCATATTTTGATAGTAATTCTGATTATCATCTCTTCTTTCATCATAAGGTGTATAAAGACCTTGTTTATGATCATAATGAACCTCAAAGTCATCATCATCTACCCCAAATAAGTTTATATCGTCTTCCTCTGTCATCTGATCTGTTTGTTCAACCTCACTTAAAAATTTCTGATGAAAGGGAGGAATGACCTGTTGATCATCTTCCCTGGGTCTGTTTGGAGGCTGATTTCTTCTAAGATTCTGATTTTGGTTCTGGTTTCTGTTTTGAGGAGCGTTTTGATTTAGACTTGCTTGTGCTCTCTCTAGAATGCTCATTTTCTTCATCATTTCTTCCATCATTCTTTCCATCTTTGAGCTTGAAGAAGACGGGGTGGATTCCTCTCTAAAAGATACTCTCTTTTCAGCTTTCATCCTTTCTCTTTTCTCCATGAGGTTCACCTCCACAGAAAGAGCACCTCTTTGCATATCTTCAAGGGTTGCAAAGACTCTTTCTCTGAGTGAATATGTCATGTCTGGATCAAACCCTTCAGGAAATTTGTTCAAGGCTGATCCTTGAGGAGGTTTCAGTTCAGGGGAAAGTGCGTTATACACACTGTTGAATCTGGTACAATAAGCTTGTACACTTTCCCTAGGGTTCCTATGGAGATTGTTATAGTCAGCCAGGACTTGGAGAGGGTTTTTCCTTACTTCCCATTTGTTTAAAAATGTTTGATGGAAGGCTTGAAGGTCGTTAATACTATGGGGGGTTAAACCTTTAAACCATTTTCTCACATCTCCCCCCAAAATTTGAGCAAACAATCTGATTTTGACAGATTCATTATCAATTTCATTTCTGTCAAAGTAGTCATTCATCTTGTCCACATGTTGAGATGCTGTTATGGTATTACTAGCATCATATAAAGGAATTTTGGACTGATAATCCTGTGGAAGATTGACTAAGGGTACAGGAAGGACTAAGGGAGCATACCATGCAGCCATGATATGTGGTGGGGTCGGATTTACAAGAGGATGTGTGGGTTGAAGTGGAGTGGTTTGAACAGTGGATGAAGGATGAACAGAAGTGGATGGAACAGCAGTAGATCTCTGAGCTGATCTCGGATGAGAGACACCTAGATTATGTAAGAAATATAAATCAGGAGGTGTTGATTCTCTATTCTCAAGAGTTTCACTTGTTTTGGGAGATGAAAGTGTAAGCTCGGAATCTAACTGATCCAAATCACCAAATGACCTAGTTCTGAATGGGTTTAATAAGTCAATTTGTGATTCATGAAGAGCTGAAAGGTTTTCAGGGACTGAATTGGCTCTTAGGGGTGGTCTGAAGATAGTTGAGGATTGTATCCTAGGAGACTTCCTAAGAATTCTTTCTGGGTTATCAACTATTTCAGGGGGATCTGGGTCAGGATGGGCTCTAGTGTGAATCTTTTTAGGAGCCACAATGTTTATATGTTTAGACCCAACTAAACAAGAGAAGTTCGTCTAGATATGACAATCTTTAGATGGTTAACTAATCTGTCTTCTCAATTCAGATCCTACAGTCTTCTAACTGAGTTTGAGCAATTTTATAATGATAAGGGTTCTTCCCAGTGGAGTCTTAAGGTCTGTTCAGGACGGTGGAGTCGCCAGGTGGAAGGTTCAGAGAGTTTTCAAAGGAGTACACTGTCCACCACAGTGTTTGTGAAACATTCCTTTTCAAGGATATCTCAAAACACAACAAACTCTAACCAGAGGTTGACTGGGAGGGCATCCACCAGATATGTCACCCCCAAAAGAGGATGAGATCCAGAGGCTACCTGGCCCTTTCCAGACTCTGTCTAAGAGTATAGGGTAAAACACATAAAAGACGTATACAAGATATCAAAACTAGTGTTTTACTACCAATCTGAAATGTTTTTGGTATTTTCTGAATTGTTTATATTTGTGGTTTTGAAGAATGTCCTAACTTTGCCTCAAAACTTAGCTACGGTTATGAAACAAAGACAGTCTATCCTTGTGGCTAAGCTAGCTGATTTTCCAAGGTTAGATAAAGACTTAAAAGAATCCTAGGGTTGACCTAGTTTGTCACTGATTCAATTGATCTTTATCTTAATTACCATTTTCTTGGTAGTGCTTGAAAAGGCTGCTTTTGACTCTCAAAATGTTATGAAGATTTTGGGTAAGGTTCCCCAGCGGAGTTGCCAGAAATGTTAGGTCTCTGTAACAAGCAAGATTGGCAAAGTCCGATCACAGAGTTAACATCATTTCAACCAACTTTGGGATTCTAGGATCTAGCCCTCCTGAATCCGGAGAGGGATCTCTCCAAGATGTGCAAAGATGGATATTGTCTTTGAAGTTTAGGGTGATGATATTAGGCTAGTTATGAAGGCCAAGGGTTTTGTTTGGTTTTCTCAGATGGTTCAACATAGTTGCTGTCTAAGACGGAAAGATCTATATGCAAATAGGTTCAAAGGTGAGAAGCTGCAAGTGAACAAAATAAGCTTTGATTCTAAAGAAAGATGATGGCAAGTTTTCAATCCATTGGGCTATGGAGTCATAAGAGAATTCAATTGAAACCTCCAGGTTCAAGAGTAATATAAGGGGCAAGTCATCTAGGCCTAAGGATCTCTTTGAAGTTTGATTTATGGAGTGGGGTGATACAACAAGAAAAGGAATTAATAGATGCAGAACAAAGAGCAGCCCAGGATCTGGTAAGTACTTTGAAACTAGCCAGCCTTTGACCAGGCACTTAAGAAAAACATAGAAGTAGACTAGGATCTGGTAAGTACTTTGAAACTAGCCAGCCTTTGATACACTTCTAATAGAACACAGATCAAAAACAAAGGGAAACTTAAAGGCAACCTTTGGAGCAGGAACTAGCGGGCAGGGCTCACCTTTCTCCTCATCTTAGTTCTTCTTTACTTAGTTACTTCTAAGACAATCACCAAGATAACATAGAATGGCCCAAGATCTGATAAGTACTTTGAAACTAGTCAGCTTTTGACACATCCTAAGGGAAACGGACAAGTAGTTGAGCAAACAAGAAAGGGACTCAGGGCTAACCTTTGATTTCCTCAATTCATTCCTTACACAACATACATGAAAGTAACATTTAAAAATAACATTCAACAGTGACGAAAAGATGAGGGAACGCCAACATCTCTGTGCTTAGAATGAATTAAATCATTTCTAAATAACACAAGTAGAAGAAAACATTGGGATAAAGATTTTTCAGCCAGAGAAGGTCACTGATGTACAGCAAACTCTAACACTGTTTAAACTGTTCTTTATAGTGGAAAATGGAAACAAATTGAAAACAGAAATAAAATGACAAGTTACAGTGAGAATAACATCACCATCAGCATAGACCAGGATCCCATAAATCAGCTTGTATTGATTGCTTCAAACTGGTTACAATCTTCACATCCAATGTTTTAATTCATCTCTCTTCACAACCTAATTTATCCGTTATACAGTAGCTCCAAGGGCCCAGAAACCACTATTTACAACAGAAATCTACAGCTCAATCACATAACAATGCTTCAGCAATTTACATTAACAACCAACCCCTCACTCATCTTCTACTGAAGTATTTATAGAAGGATGAGAAGGTAAGATCTGATGAAAAGATCTCAAATACAATTAATGCACTACTGCCTCCTAATTCTGGTGAGGCTCGTTAAGGGAAGAAATTCCTAAGGTGTGTTACATTGCATTAATGTGTTTATACTTAAGAAGTAAGCTCGAAGAGAGCTTTTGTTGACCTTTGAGGCTCTGCGGCCTGTTAGGGTTAATCTGCAAACATTCTGGAATAAAATCTGGTGCAGAAATAAATTTTTGGTTGTTCCGAGGCATAATATCTGATCTTATTCAATCAATTCGGCCTCTGACTGATCGTTCTGAGGCAATAGGTGGCACTGTGGTGGTTGAGGAATCAATTCGCCTCAAAGTATGGCGCTGGAGGCGATCTGTCTGAGGAACACTTTTAGGTTTTTCTTTAATCTGTGTTCGAAGCCGGGGATTAGGCTTTTGATAACCGTCTTAGCCGTAATCCCCGTCAATTTATTCATAAAACTGCTGCTCTGGTTCATTCTGTCTTCACAATCGGATATCCTTTCCCTGTGTTGATTCGCCGGTATTCTTTGCCATGTAGGGCCGTGCAGATAAGAAAAAGGCATCAATGCCGTTAGAAACACCGATGAAACGTGAAAACTGACCTCGTAGGTGATTTCTACAGAGAAATTGAGACATAGAGGATCGTCACCCTCCAGGCCTGAGAACCCTGTTTAAAACACGAACAAATGACCTTTCCCTTCAAAAAACGAGAAAAAATGAGAAAATCCTGTGTTATATGGATAGACTGCATCGGAAGGCGTGCGGGAGAATTGAGCGATCAGAGCCGTTGATCATATTACAATCAACGGTTGGGAGCATTTTGAACAGTCAACGTAGGGAAAGATGGACTGTACCATGGAATCGGGAGAGTGAACGAGAGCCTTCGATCTATGGAGATCGACGGTGGAGATCGCCTCTTGAGTGCGCCGGGGAAGATTTAACGGGCGGGCGAGTTCGTTAAAGGGTGAGTGGAAAGGGCGATCAGGGACTGTCAGATGGGAGGGCCCAGATCCGACGGTGGGGATGAATCCCGCTGCGGGGCCATAGGACGAGGTTTAACGCGCGGGCAACAGACATGGCATGGCGGTTTTCGGGGTGAGGTGGAGAACACGTGTCGGCCAGCGTGTGGGATCGCTGGCCGATGGTATAAAACCACTCCCGGACGAAAGGTGGTGCGGGCACAAAACCGGTGGAAATGGAAAACAGCGCGGCGAAGGGGGGGGGTCCACCAGATGACGGGTACACTCTGCACCGTTGATCCGTGGGACAGATCGACGGCGGAGTTTTAATATGATTTTCTTTGGTGGAAAAATAAAATAAACCCGACTTTGCATTTTACAAAGGTTTTCGATGTTTTCGGGTGATAAATTATTTCTGAGGGTTAAGCGCCTGGCGGTCTTAGCAGAGGGTTCCGGCGTCGGGACATATGGAGGAAAAAACGAGAAGGGGCTTAGCCTGAGGGGCTAAAACCTAACGCATAGAAACACATGTTTTTCTATGGTTTTTTAAATGATTTTCGCAAGGGGAGAAAAGTTCCGATAGGTCAAAAAGTGGGTTTTTAACCTTAGGAAATGAGGTTAATGGAGGAATAAGGAATATAAAAGGGTTTGATGGGGTTTTTATGGATGAAAGGAGACTTGGAGAAATGAAGGAAAGATGGAAGAAGGGGAGGGGAAAAAGGAGGAGGATGCAGCAATATTTGATTAGGATTTTCATGGAACATCAGAGGCAGAGAGGAGGAAGAGTATGTAGAACCAACCGGTAGTTTGGAATCTTACCAACAGACTTCAAGTACCAACAATTTTTAGGCCTGAATTTGTTTCTTGAAGGCTGCAAAGAAAATTTAGGCACCAGCTGATATAATCGAAAAATATAGGTGGCTAACAGAGGCTTTGGGAGGATTTGAGGGGTAGATGGGGAAAAAGAAGGGGAGACAAGGGGTAATAAAAAGAGGCTAAATGAGGGGAAATAAGAGGGAAAAGGAAGGCCTTAGGGCATTTCTTCACATAACAGAGAGGCTTTTAAAAGGGGAACCAGCAGAGGGGATTTGATCAAAGGATAAAAGACACAAAGAGGCTTCAAGGAGACTGTGTTTTCAGAGGAAATGCATTCCTTGAAGGCTCAAAAACAATTTAGCCCCCTATTTGCTTGTCAAAAATTTCATAAGGGGGCTAACAGTGGCTCCACATGGGGATGGCTTCTTCTTGAAGGAGTCAAGAATTCAGAAATTGATCTCTTGGTGTAGGCCAGATGCCTGCTGCTTGAACCATCCTTTTCTTTCCTTGATCAGCTGCCACAAACTATGAAGACAACATATCAGCAATAAAATTCTTCCAAACAACTACCTACCCACACTATAGTCCTAACATTTTTTCTTCTTGGGTGAATTTGGACTTGCAGACCCTTTTACATCATCAATTTTTACAAACAGGAAAAATAAACCTAGTCTACTTCTACCCTTATTGCTCCATGAGACCAGATTAGACTGTTGGTCTCACATGTTTCTCTACCTACACTACTACCTACTAGGATTAGACTGTCTAGAAGGTTTCTTCTCTACATTCTAAGACATAAAATGAAACAACTAACCTACTTGCTCATAGGCTGAGCTTTATTGAGCTTTTCCTTCCTACCCTACCCTAACGGAAATATTTACAATCTAGCTTACAAACATGGTCTTCCAATGTAACCAGTCCATCAAGTGATCCCATGGCTGGTCCTTCTTGCTCAACTCCTTGAGCATGCTGGATAGGCAGGGCAGCTCCCACTCTTTTTGTTTGATAACAGCAGCTTTGAAAAATTTTCTTCCTGTCTGCATCATGCTGCTCAAAAAGACCTTCGATCCTTCTTCAAATGTATGCAGAAAATGTGCATAAGGATCATGAAAAGATACCTGGCTATGAATATTTGGCAGGCTGGCTTCGACCAGGATCTCTTCTTCTTCCACTGGATCAAGAATGAGACTCTCTTGGAGTAGAGTGTCTCCTTCATCTTCTGAACTGGAGGACTCATCATATATGGCAGTGTTGTCCTCCTAGAGCTCTGATATATTCTGCTCTGAGGTGTAGGGCTCCGTGAAAAGATCCATGTATTCTTGAGCAGGGTCTTTTTCCGTTGCTTCCTCTTTTTCGAGAGAAAGCTCATTATTCACATCCTGCTCGAGAATCTCTTCTTTGTTTTCCTCTTCATCATCTGAGATGAAACGCTGCTGACCTCCATCCATGTGAAAACCATTACTGATGAGTTGTAATGGAGTGAAGCAAAGATCTAGAGATTCTTCACCCTCTTCTGCACTCTCAGCTTTCTTCATCAGTATCATAAATAGCCGGCATTGGCTCATTACTCTCTGGAAGTGAAAAGGATTGACTCTCCTCCCATAAATCTACTAATGATGACCCTACCAGATCTTCTTCTATTTGGAGAACATCATCATCAGATAGGTCAAAGATAGGGGAGTCATGAATGTAAGTAATGCTACCAACCGGACATACTGGACCGTCAGTAGATTTTTCTTCACTCTGATTTACATTTGAGCCTTCCAACTCTGTACAATTGAGCTCATCAGATGAATGGGCAGGGATGTCTGATTTGTAAAAAAATTCAGAGGCTGGCTGTCTATTGATGATCTGGTCTATTTCCTTTTCTGTCAAAGGGGAGGATGATCTTGTGTCCCTTTGTGCAGAAGTGCAGCAGCTCTCTGTTCCCTTTGAAGACTGGCTTTGAGGCTGGATGTCATCTTGAGCCTCAACTATAAGGAATGATGAATCGGCAACTGAGTTTTCAGGAATATCTTGAAAAAATTCCGCAGTCTCTTGATTGTTTCTTCCTCAGCCGATTCATCTGTGTTCTTGTGATAGCTAGGATGCATATGAAATTCTTGAATGGCCGCCAACAGATCTTTAGAATGCATATTAACCAAATCCTCATCAATATCTAACAGGTACTGTATGATATTCTGAGATTGATCACAACAGTCCCATGATAAGGATGGAGAGTTTCCTTTATAGTTTCTGTAAAATACTTGGTGCATGTCCTTTAAGGAAAACAAACTCCGAGGTTCTAACCATTCATACCAGACCCTAGCCTTTCCTTCTAGTGTTGCCATGAACATTTTCATTAGGCAGTCTTCATGCCATTCAACTTTAAATTTCCACACATGTATATGAAACTTGATGAGATGTAGCAAGGGGTCCTCAGCGTCTTCACCCTGAAAGGTAGGAAGGTTTTTCAACCAGTCCACTTCAGGCATTTTGTGTGGAAATCCAGGGATATGCTCCCTGCTCATTGGGGCATATCTTCTCTGTATGCATGGAAGCATGTTTGTAAATCAGAAAGAGGTCACTGTATCTTCACAACCAGTTCAGAGTCTTCCACCAGTGGAGTCATTTGGTCTTTGGATCATAGGGAGTGTGGAGTCGCCAGGTGGATGATTATGACTGCTAGAGCCAGATGTCATTCCACCACTGCCACCAAAAGCCAATTCAGAGGAAAAGCAGCTTCTTGACTCTCAGATTCGTCCACAGTGGAGTCGCCATTATGTTGGGGTTCCCATGTTTTGGCTAGATTGGCAAGACCAAAATATGAGACAAAATCAGAACCACTTTGGGGCCCTAGGATCTAGCCCTCCTGGACCCGGAGAGGGATCTCTCCAAATAGATCAAAGAATGATGTCTCTTTGAAGCTCAAAATGAGGTGTTAGGCTAGGTATGAAGCACAGAGGGGTTTTAAATGATTTGGTTGAAGGGTTGTTGGGTTGGTCAGGAGATCATAGACTGGGAAAGTAATGAGAGAAAGGAAACAAAACAGCAGGAGGCTTCAGCAAAGAGGATAGGCCAAGACAGTGCCATCCATTGGGCTATGGAGTCATGAGAGGGAATTACTTGCATCCACTAGCCAAGGCTTTCAAAGGGCATGTCATCTAATACTAAAGGATCTTTAGATTAGAGAGTGGGGTGGAAAATTAAGGAAGGAAAGTGAAAGAAGGAGAACAACCAGATTTCTGTCTATAGATCAGGTCAGAGGTCATTTAACTCCAGACCTGCTTGGACATACTCAAAGGCAGCTCTCAAAGAGACAAAGGGGCTGCTTATAGATCAGACCAGAGGTCATTTAACTCCAGGTCTGCTTTAGCAACTCCAAGGGAAAAACAGAGATAAGATTACAAAGAAACATCTAAGAAGAAAACCCCCAAGTTCATACATCAGCCAGCAGGCAATAACATCCACTGCACTGGTTAAACCCGTGAACTCACTCTTAGACAGCACATAGGGCGGAAAACATAAAGGTAGGGAGAGCAGACAGCATAGGGCACCTAACAAGGGTGAATCCTATACCATTATTCTGATGCCTACCAGAAGAACATGAAACAATATGGAAATGTAGTAAACAGAGTAAGAAAACATCACCTATAGTAATAGACCAGGATCCTGTGAAATGTGCTTTGATTAATTGATGCAAAACCAGTCATGTACAATATGGCTCAATGGCTAATACAGTCCCAACTTCTCCTCCCAGCCTATTACATACAACTACTCTACTACTCTCTCCCAAGACTGTTCTAATAGTCGGAATGAATCCCTCTAACAGCAGATTCCCAGCAAGGCAACAACAACCTTTACAATTCGTTCTCAGGAATTTTATAGGAGAAGAGAGAAAACAGAGGTAGATGAACATTGAATTGATCTCATTAAGATAGAATCGGTGGAAGTGTTCACGCCCATACCGCTTAATGGAAAAATGCAGCGATGTGGGTACTCTGTAATCTGGTTCGGAGATCTCTTGTCAGGTCAGATTTTGACCTCTGGTGTTTCGTGAAGTCCTTCTGGCTGTCTGGAGCTCTATGCTGCCATTATAGAATAAATGAACTGCATGAAAATCTGCAAGGCCCTCCATGCTTCTTTAATGCTGCCTGACTGTCTGAAATGAGCTTCAATCAGTGTATTTAATTGTCTCAGGGCTCGAGAGGCATGGAGAACGTTGTAGGAATGGTGTACGTCTGGAGAGAACGTACTCTGCTGATATTTAACACAGATAAGACTTTTACAGTGTGTTCTTGGTCTTCGAACTGTGCCTTAATCCTTTGAATGCGGGATTATAACCATTGATCTTCAATTACAGGCTCAAATCCCCTTCAAATCCTGTTTCTGCTGCTTCGTTGGCCGGCTGAAATGGCCTCTGTGCTAATCCACACAGTGGAAAGAACTATAAAACCAGGCGGTGGTGGTGGAAAAATGCTGTGGAGGCGGGAGAACGGTGGTGGAACAACGGAGAAACGATGAAAAAGGCGGAGGAATGAACGCACAGTGTAAAACCCAAAGGCTTTTACCCGGGCGAATTACAAAGAAAAGGGGCACAAAACAATGGAGCGGAGCATTTAGATGTGGGGCCGACCGTATAAATATTAAACCCGAGCTATCAGATCCCGGAGAAATGGACGGCGGAGATGTAATCGAGCATTGAAGAAGGACTTGCGATCGATTGGGTTGGGAGGGGAGATGATTGAGCGCCGGGCCGTCGATCTAGAGGAGGAACGACGAAGTGAGATGAACGTGGCGGGCGCGCGATCGAGAGTGACTCCCAGACGGAGTTGCGATGACCGTTGGACTGCGGGAGGATGGACGGCTATGATTGAATTGGAGCATCGCACCTGAGGCGAGAGATGGGACTTGCGATCAAGTGACCGTAGGGAGGTGCGATTGAGCGCCGGCCGTCGATCGCGACGCATCAACGATCAAGAATGATCGCAGGGGTACAAGGACGGGGTCTGCGATTTGCGATGACCGTCGGATCGCGGGAAGGGTGGACAATTGCGATGCAATCGGGAGACGAAGGAGAGGACTTGCGATTGCGATCGGATGGGGAGATGCGATTAAGCGCTGATCGTTGGATCTGTGATCAGATCAACGGCTCACAATCAATCGGCGGGAGAAAAGGAAGGCGCGATGGGTGAGAAGCGATTAATGCTGGACCGTTGGATCGGCGGGACGGATCAACGGCGGGGAACGTGATCGGAGGATCGCAATCGGAGGTCGGAGCAGGAGGCTTGCGATCAATCGGAGGTCACACACATCATGTTGCGATTGCGATTGACGGGGGGCTTGCGATCAGCGGACAGCCGTCAGATCTAAGCGGATCAATGGTTCAGATCGGAGCGGGGACTTAACGATATAATCAAATCGCATCACGGGGTTTTATAATGTAACAAAGGAAATGCGCCCGCTGACAGCTCCGATTGCGATTGGCGCTCGGGACTTAAGCGCTTGGTCCCAGCGCCGGGTCATGTGTGGGGAAGTGGTTAAGGGGAAGGGGCTAGGCCTTAGAATAAGGTCGGAAAGTGGGTTTTAGCCCCTTTTAATGGATTTTTAAGGTGAAGGAGGGGAACGATAGAGGGGAAAAGGGGGAAGAAAGCTAAACAAAGGGTAGGGGAAGAAATTAAATGGGATTTTGGGAGGATTTGGGGGGTAAATGGGGAAATAGAAGGGGAGAAAAGGGGGGAATAAAAAGAGGTTAAATGAGGGAAAAATAAAGGGGAGAGGAGGCCTTTGGGCATTTCTTCACATAACAGAGAGGCTTTTAAAAGGGGAACCAGCAGAGGGGATTTGATCAAAGGATAAAAGACACAAAGAGGCTTCAAGGAGACTGTGTTTTCAGAGGAAATGCATTCCTTGAAGACTCAAAAATAATTTAGCCCCCTATTTGCTTGTCAAAAATTTCATAGGGGGGCTAACAGCAAGATGCCATTCTTGGATGATTGGTCGAGTTGGTTAAAATAGATGGACCTCTATTTTTAGACATTGGGCGGTTTCTATTTTTAGACTGTCGAGCTAAAAATAGAACAGTCAAATATTATTAACCCTTAATAATATTTAGACTATAAACATTATCTTTTCCTCTTGGAGCACTTCAGTTTGATGCTTGGATGTGGCACATGCAGCTGACAGAAGGAAATACGCTTTTTCTAAGGGTTAGTTGAGCTATTGCATGGTTGACTTCAGTTAGAACTCATGTGGCAGAGTTTGGTGGAGTTGATGAGACAGTTGGTGGAGTTCTGTTCGGTTTAACTTAGTTGAACTAGTTGTATTTAGTCTAACTGATAAATACACTAGTGATGAGTGGTGTGAATTAATTATTAATTAATTCACTAATTATTAACTCATAAATCAACTAAATAACACATCAGTTAACTCAGTGCATGTACAATTCAGTGAAGACCAGTGGAAGAGGTAGGAGAAAGGGTGGAGTCTACTATCAGTTGTGACTATAGTGTGCATGAGATTTGCACAATCATTGGAGGAGATTTCCAATGAGGATTGCGCAGTTAAAGCCAAGGGAATTCGAATTCATTCAATCCATTCTCTCATCTTGGATTGCGCAGTAGAGGCAGGCAAACAGTGGAGGAGTTTTGAACCCGTGACTTGTTCAAAACTGAGCTAGTTTGTGTGTAACTTTGGGAGACAGTACTGAGTACTTGTGAGGAGTATTGTACTGAGATTGTTACATGATTCTTCTTCATTATAATATACAGACAGTAGGGGGTTTTCAGCTATAATCTTTCCCCGGTATACATACTGTGTTATATGTGTTGAATTTCTATGTGCGCATGTGAATGTTTTCAATACCGCTTGTTGTTTTTATTTCCGCATGTGATGATTAATGCGTAGAAGAGATTATGTGTTATGTATGAAGCTCAAATATTATGTGACCAGGATAATCTCAGTTGAATAAGTGATTTATTCAAGGGAATTTCTACAAATATTTTATGTGCATTGTAAAGTTTTATAATATTGTATATGGTATTGATTCTTTCACTTTTGGTATGCAGATACAGCACTGGTAAAACCGGTCGGGTATATGGGACGACCTGCAGTGTCAGGAGCTGCAGGACCTAGTGGATCGAGAGTGCCGCAAAATGAAGATGTAACAGCCCTCCTGGAGGACATCCATCGTAGATGTGAGAGGCTTATGACCAGTGTTTCAGAGCGTGGCTGGAAAGACTTAAATGACTAGTACATAGATCCATGTATTGGTCTACCCTCGGAGAGGCGAGGGGTCATGCGGCGCACGGTGATGGCCGGATAGGGGATGCATGATTTACGAGCTGCAGGAGCAAAGCCATTGGCTCGGGATCCTCCAGATAGTGATTAGGTGTAGGGGCATGTGGTGCCCCCAGTTTTGAGTTTTTTGTAACATGCTATAGGCATGTCATATGTATCAAAGTTAATGGACTCTAAAACATTTTATACGACACACATTATGGATATGCATCGTTTTGATGGTTTTTTATGTTATTGTCTTGTGTTAAATGCATGTGCTAAATGCCAATCTAGAATATTTTTCGCGATGCTATCTACATAGTGATTTTGTGCTCTAGGTACATGACTGAATGTAATGATTTCAAATTCACACATCAAAAGCTTCATTCATAAATATCGTCTAAAAAGGATAGGATTATGCACACGATATACACCATTCAATTGCATGATAAGAAGCAAGGAATCTAAATGAACATGAAGGTGGAGGATGCGATGGGAAAGGGTATCGACTAATAAACCTCGCACTACATCATATTCAGCCTGGTTATTGGTGGCAGTACCAATGCATACACCGTTCAAGAGAACAAGTGAATGAAAGGGGGTGAAAGTGGTTGAACCTGCCGAAGAAAGATTCCGGGAGTAGCGACTTGCACCATCGGCATAACCGATATAAGGTGTGGATGGGAGGTCCACCTGAAAGGTGCCACAAGACAAAAAATGGGAGGATGATGAACAATGCTGGAAACCTGAGTGCAAATTAGAAATCGAACAAACACTGCGAGAGGGAGTGATCCGGTTAGGATGTCTACCGCCCGCACACCGTCGGGAGGGCCGTGTGTGGGAGCTACCTTGTGGACAGCTTGTGCTCAAGCAATGAAATTCACCATAGACACGGATGGCGTCATTTCGCTTATGGGCGAGAAAGATGAAGTCAGGGGACAAGGCTTCCATGATGTCATCATCACAATAGAAGATGCGGTGACTGGAGGAAGAGAGACAACATGATGTGGTGAAGTTACTTGACTCATCATCATGAGAATAAAGGTTCACATGTGCATCGTCACGGGGGGTGAAGGAAGAACAAGTGGATAAGGGATCCACTGATGTTGATTCTAGGGTGATTGTTGAAGGGAGGTCGCGCGAAACAGAAGGGGAAGTCTCAGAGGGAGCTTCCACCGAGGGGCTCATGGATGATGATAGGTAGACGATGGTGACCGCAGGCTCCATCATCTCCACATCATGAGGGGGAATGTATATGGGAGTGGGTAAATCCTCATGCTAGCCCGAAGCATACTGCGCAAGGATGGGAGAGGCGGATTGGTTCTGTTCAATATCGTACTCCCGAACTACCTCCAAAAAGGCGCAGCAATGCGTGAGGCAGGAACAATGGTGGGAATAATGGCCATGGAGATCACACAAAGCACAAGGTTGGTTGGTGTGAATATTTTTAGGGTTCTTGGCTGCAGTCGAGGAAGGAACAGAGGCTTCATGGACTGTAGACTCAGGGAACGCAACATTAACCATGGGCTTGATACGAGGCAACTCGAGACAATTATGGGTGGCATGACTGACAACACACAAAGCATAGGGCTTAGGAGGCACAGGAGGGGTAGGGTTAGTTGGGGCAGCCTTGTCTTTTAATACCTTCTTGCGATATTTTCCCTTTTTACCCAAAGTGGTCGCAACAGGAGAAGGTTCCTATTGAGGTGGCTAAGGCACAATAGCAGCGAGAGGGGTCATGGGGACCGATTGAACCGACGTCAAAGAAAGATAAGGTTTGGGTTGACCAGGTGAGGTAGAGGCTGGGGGATTAATGTACCAGACAGGAATCCCCAGGGTCAAGTTAGGAAGGGTTAAGGTAGCCATGACAGGTACCGAGAACACTCCAGGAGGGGGAGCTAGGAACGATATCTGACTGGAGGGGTAATGGCTAGGTGGGATGGCTCCAAGATGGTTAAGGCCCGGAGGAACCATTCCAGGAGGGTAGCGAGGCTCATTGATACCAACTTCAAGAGAATGGCCAGGAGGAGGGGATCCGGAAGGCTGAGTCGAAGTGCTAGGAGCAGGTTGCGGAGGGCGGGGTTGATGACTAACTGAAGCGGGCTACTCGAGGGAAGCCCAAGACAATTGCATCATGCAAACATTCGATGAGTTGGGATCAAAGACAGGATGAGGAATACCATAGAATGAACCAAGGAAAGAGGAGTCTTTGTAGACTCCGGGTGAGACACTAGTCAAGGGATCGATGGTTTTCTTATTTTCCACCGAAGATATGATGGACTCAGGGGAGATATGAGACTTTAGTTCATCATATATCAATTGGTCAATGATGACTATCTTTCCATTATGGGGAAGGACATCTTGCGTTGAACCGTAGATGGTACAGCAGACATTGCATAGGTGTAGCTACGACCCAATAGAATATTATAATCTAAGGGGGCATCAATGACTTCTACATTAACGAAAATAGTCTTACCCACAAGAGCAATAGGAAAATTGCGGAACATGCCAATGGGCTTGGAGGAGTGGCCGTCCCATGCTCAGAGGGTGATAGTGGAAGGGTCCAACTCAGGCGATCCAAGTTACTTCCAAACCGAAGCAGACATCGCACAGGTGGATGCCCCCTCATTAATGATATAATGGGAAACGTTGGCGTTCCAAACCTTGACGGGGATTTGGAAGGCGACGGAAGTAGGAAGGGGAGGATGTTCTGATCGGTCAACATCAAAGACGATCAATCGATCATCTAAAGGATCTACAGTGCCCATGGCAGATAGTAGAGCTTTTCGTTATGAAGGGCATGACTAGAGGAGTTCTAATGTTGAGATGGGAGTATGAGATTACACCAAATCATCTACTATACTATACGAATGGCCAGCTTTGCCAGAAGTAGCATTTCAGCGTAATGGTCCCTTAGGGATCTTGGTATGAACCTCTACCTTAGGCTAAGGGATCTGAAAAGGACCATTAGTTGTCGAAAGAGGCTCTGTAGAACCTGAAGTAGGGGGCTCGAGGGCAGACGTAGCAGGAGGCTTGTTGTACTAACAGGACCAATTCTGAAGGTTGAGGTCAATAGTAATGGGTTGGTCAGAGTTCATCATGAGAATCTGGTAATCGAAGGTACCTGATGGAAGAGGTTGAGTGGTCACCTAACTTCAGGTGGTTGGGTAGCCACAAATCCTTGATGAGGTAAAGGATTAGTAAACATAGTTGGCTAACTAGGCACAGCATTGGGAGGGATGGAAGGGGAGGCTTGTTGTCCTCGTGATGCTGCTTGTTTCTCCCACATATGTCGCATCTGTGGTAAAAGAGAACAATCATGCGTGTAATTACCATAAACACCACAACATGAACAAGGCTTATTTGTGTGAACAGGCCTGTCCTGCTTGGGCTGAGTGTCCTGTTGCTGGTTAGCAGTGTTAGGTACATTATTTTGAGGATTAAGTCTAGGATTACCAGTGGAAAATTGATTTTGAGTGTGTTTCCTCTTCTTTTTGGAAGTAGGAGGATTAGTCGCGCCCTGCTGTGCATACACCTGCCCCTGAGGGGGCAGTGGCTGTTGTTGCGGGGGTTGAGAAGGCAAGGGAGGCGGGGGTGCTAATGCATGAGGAGCTAGAGCACCAGGCTGCAAATACGGATAATAAGGAGGTTGGGTAACATTGTGGTAAACAGATTGGGAAAAAGGAGGAGGCATGCCTATCTTGGATACATGCTACCGGGAGGGGGAAAAGTGCTGGAGGTGTTGGCCCCTCCCTAAGGGAAACCATAGCCCATGGGAGGGTGAGCGTATGGATGAGAAAGAGCTCCAACGATACCGTCGGCGGCATGAGATGCCCTCGATGCGTTGGCACCACTGGGTCTAGGAAGGTCAGGTAGGACGGTATAAACATAACCAAACTGAGCGTAGATCAAGTCATATTTTAATGCAATCTGGAGAGTAGCTTCTTCGATTTGAGGGAAATGTGATGCGACATCTTTGCCGATAGCAGGAAAAATGGATCTAAGGAACTAGTCCATGTAGAGATGGTCTTCGAAGGTAGGGGCTCGACATAGGCTCTTTCTTCTTCACCATTCCTCGACATGATCGGATAGGCGAGTCGCAGACGATTGACGGAAAGAAGTCAAAAGTTCATTACTAGTGTCATAACGAAGGGGAAGCTGGAAATAAGACAAAAAAGCCTAGGAAAGAGTCACAAAGTTTGTATGAGAGGATGAGGCCTGATCAACATACCACTTAGAAGCTCCACCAGTAAGCATACGTTGGAACAACCGAAGACGGATAGAGTCATCAGTAATGGAGTTAGACGAACACCACATGTGGAAATATCGAACATGATTCGTAGGATCTTCTCCAGCGAGACCTTCAAACTTTGGGATGTCAGAAGGGAGCTTGGTTGGCATAGCAGGCCAACCAACATCATGGTTTATAGGGTCATTGATCAACTGGTTAAAATCGGGAAGACTGAGGCCTGCCATATTTGGGAGTAAGGGAGTAGCCGAGGTAGTTCTTGTTGCGGTCCCACTAGTAGTATTCTCAGCATTAGGGTCTGGGCTACAACCAGTGTTAGGTCCTGAGCGAAACATGGTGAAGGTGACAGGGGGAGAACTAGGGGCGGAACCAGAAGGAGAACCCAATGAACCAGAAGAAGAGTCAGAGTGCGGACTTGATGGAGGACTAACTCGAATCCTACACGGAGGAGTAAGTCTTGCTACTGGAAACTAAGGATGAAAGCCAAGAAGTCTCTGGGATAAATGCCTTGGGGGAGCAATGATGAAGGCACAAACATGACACAAAGGGAAGAGAGACCAACAAGGGCAAGGAGGTGCAGGATCAACTGATTACAATGTCGCAACAAGGGCAGAGAGGTGCAGGATCAGTTGATTACAATGTTAAAGTATGTTCATGGTGGTGTTAACCAAGCTCTTCTTCGCTTAGGGTGTGTGTGTTAAGTGTGTTAATTTTAATTTTTAAATCCAAACGTTTGTAGAGAAAAAATAAAAAGTGTGATGTATAATTTTAAATAAACCTACAGATAACAGTATATGAAACTGAAATAACAAAAATAAATAGCTAATTATGCATTAATCTAAACCCAAGGAGGCAGGCCTCTCAACAACTAGTCTATAGGTGGGCAAAAATCTAGTCAAAACACACCAAAATAGCCAATAGATATAAATTCGGGAGGGACAATGATCTAGAGGTCAGGACTGCCGGAAATAGGTGTAGAAAAAAAACAAAAAATCAGAGGAAAATTTGATGTAAATGAGGTGGCAAAAGGCTATAACCTGGAGGGAAGCGGAGGGGACCCTAGAGGAAAACCCAAAAAAAACTAAAATAAGGTGTTTTTGATGGATAAATAACCAATATGAAGTGGATCTGAAGTTAAGGGATCAGATCTGAAAAATGGCTGAACACACTGAAATTTTAGATGACTTGCAGCAGCTAAAACTCTTCCACAAAAGGTGGAGGGTACTGAAGCCCTAGGGGGCTAGGTTCCCAATTTGATGAGTAAAACAGAACAAGTACAGGTCCAAAACGGGCGGAGACGGAGGTCAGACAACCCTGAACAGAGGCCCAGACAAACCCTGAAAAATCTTAGAAAAATTCCTGCAAAAACCTCAGGTCGCAGTTTCTCACCTGTTTTCTGCAGAGGTCGCAGGTTTTGGCCTATTTTTTGTGCCTTGGAGGTTCAAGTCGTAGGTTTTGGCCCAAAAAGTGCGACTTGCACTTTCAGCACTCTCGGGAGCAGGTATCAGAAAATTTTGTCATCTCCGTTGCGGATGATGCTTGTCACTTGCGCAATAGGTCAAAAGAAACATGGAAGTTAGAATTTTCAATGTTTTAGGGTTTTATAGGTTAAAAACAACATCAAGAAAAGCAAAACAAGAAGCTGAAGAGAAATCCTAGGGTTTGAAGTAGCTGGATATGCAAGGGTCTAAAAAACGACATAGGGTGTAATTGTAAACCCTTGTGGAGTCGCTAGTTATTAGTATGAATCTTAATCGCAAGCGTATGAAAAAGGCTCACTTTAGTCGTGCATAACAAACATCCCTAACAGCAAATATGGTTGCCAATATCTTTAGATCTGCAATTAATTGACCAAGATAAATGCTGCAAAATCTAGATCTATGCATTAAAATACATTAAGCAGTAAATAAAAGCAAGAGTTACTCCATGCATCCAATAGACAAGACAATATTTTTTTAAAGATTTTTTTGTATTTTTTGACACCTGGGAAGGGAACATAGAAATATGTTACCAGTCCCCTTCAATGGGATGGGTTCTTTTAAGTCGTCAGCACTTCAGATCTAAAATCCCTCTCTCTTGATGGTGTAGAAAACCAAGAAAAAAATGGAACTCAAAGGGAGCTCATAAGAAAAAATGGTAGCAAAATATGACAATGATGGTGGATCAAAGTCAAACCAAAAGTATAGATCCAGAGTGATCTTTAGGCAACAAAAGGTAGTGAGTGAATTGAAAAACCCTTCTATTTATAACAAAATATTGAGTTAGTCTAGATATTGGTGCATAATTAAAATATTATTAACCAAATCTAGATCCAACTTTTATGAAATATTTTATTATATTTGTTGGAGGGAAAAGGAATTTGAATTTGGTCAAATCTCTTTATTTGTAAATAATAAATAAATAAATGATTTATTTATTATTTTAAGGATGTAGTTGAGTAATAATTAAATAAATAATTATTTATTCATTTTTTTATAAAGGATTTAATCAAATTTAACAAGGAATATTATTTAAATAAGGTTTAAATCATTATTCCTAGAAAATAATAAGATAAATAATGATTTATCTAATTACTTTTCCTATTTTGGGTTAAATATGATCAGGAATATTAATTAAATTGTTGTTTAACTAATTATTCCTTGAAGAAAATCAAACAAATGTGAATTTATTCAATATTTCCTCATGGGGTTTCTTGTTTAGACCATAAACAACTTAATAAATAAGGATTACTAAGTTATTTTTCATAGTGAAAGCAATTTTACTTAGGGTAAAATTGGTCTTGCATGGTGTACTTTGGTCCATCTAATAGTAACAGGTTAGATGACCAAAAATTGGTGTAACAATATTACAAAACGATAGATACAGTCAAATATTCATAGAATATTTTGCTTCCTGTGCAAGTCCGGTTTTAGACATCTTTTGTAGAGAATATTGTGAACAACTGGAGAAGAATTTTGGGAAATTGAGAGAGTTGTATCTCAACAAAAACTTTATATAAAATAACCTCTTTCACTTTTTACATATCTATCTAGAATTGAGATATTAAAATGGATAACTGGACCCTATTTTTTAGAATTTCGGGAGGAAAAAGCTCAAAGACAATTAGTGACCTGGAGGCCACCTCATCTAATAAGAGTTGTTATCAAATTCAAATTTCTCTTATTTGTCACCAGCAATCGACAAATATAGTACCAAGTAGATTCAATATTTTTTATTTTTCTATATTTTAGTTCTATTTGTGCAACACAATTAGAGATATCTGTAATAAATCTTGATATTTTTCTTCAAGATATTTTAGTTTAGAAATTGTATAAATTTTTCATCATTTGAAGTAATAGATGTTGGAATCTTGGAGTTTGAACTAGTGTATTTCAGTTTGACAAAGTAATACAGTGAATACAGAGAAAATTTGCAGCTTAAATTTATGGATTCATGTGGTGAGCTTGTATGGCTATGTTTTTATTTTGTAAGTCACTCCATTGAATGCTTTCTCTTTCCATTACATATCTATTGATTTCACTCATTGTCTTTACAGTTCTTTAAGAAATATTCATGAGTAATGCATGTCCTATTTTGATGAGATGATGATGTTGTGTTTAAATTCTTCTTAAGGAATGAATTCATAGTTGTATGCTTGTTACTGATCTCTCTTTTCATCCTACACCATAATCATACAACCTATTTGGTCATTTGAGCTTGCCTACCTTACCCCTTCTTTCCCTTGCAATTTTTTCTCTTGTAACCCTAAAAGAGTTTCAAGCCTAGTTTCTAAGGTCCCAATCTCATCCAGCACAAAATTCCAAATCAACCAAAACCTAAACTGCATATATAGCCTAAAATATCCATGATCCAGTCAATTTCGTTGTGAATTTCATTGAGAGAACCCTATCAGCCTAATAGGGTTAGCTATTAGGTAAAAATGGTATGTGGTTACATTTTCTGGTCTCCTTCTCAGCGTTCAGAGATCTGGTGGAGTGTTAACATCTTGGAAGATGTTATCACTCTATCGGATCTCCGAAGGCTGAGGAAGAGACCAACAAAGGTAACCATAGACCAATCTTTTGCCAAGTAGCTAGCCCTACCAAGAAGGAGAGGGCTCTCTCCAAAATATCACAGCCAAAATGACTGGATAATGAGGATTTTAGGCTAGGTATAGTAGCACTAGAGTTTATTTGATTGATTTGAGTTCTAGATGGTGAATTAGGTCAGGGAAGAACTAGGCCAGGGCCCATAGGATCAGAATTGCAAAGATCTGATGGGGCAAGGTAAACATGTAATTTAATACAATTAGAGATATTTGTAATAAATATTGATATATTTTTTCAATATATTTTAGTTTAAATTGTATAAATACTTCATCATTTGAAGTAATATATGTTTGAATCTTAGACATTGAACTAGTGTATTTCAGTTTGACAAAGTAACACAGTGAATACAGAGAAAATTTGCAGCTTAAATTTATGGATTCATGTGGTGAGATTGTATGGCTATGTTTTTCTTTTGTAAGTCACTCCATTGAATGATTTCTCTTTCCATTACATATCTATTAATTTCACTCATTATCTTTATAGTTATTTAAGCAGGATTCATGAGTAATGCATGCCCTGTTTTGATGAGATGATGATGTTGTGTTTAAATTATTCTTAAGGAATGAATTGATATTTATATGCTTGTTCCTGATCTCTCCTTTCATCCTACACCATAATCATACAACCTATTTGGTCATTTTAGCTTGCCTACCTTACCCCTTCATTCCCTTGCAATTTTTGCTCTTGTAACCCTAAAATAGTTTCAAGCCTAGTTTCTAAGGGTCCAATCTCATCTAACACAAAAATATAAATCAACCAAACCATAATATGCATATCTAGGCTAAAATCTCCATGATCCAATCAATTTGGTTGTGAATTTCATTGAGAGAGCGCTCTCAGCCTAATAGGGACATTTATTAGGTCAAAGTGGTCTGTGGTTACCTTTTCTGGTCTCCTTATCAGCCTTCGGAGATACGATGGAGTGCTAACATCTTGGAAGAGGTTATCACTCTATCGGATCTCCGAAGGTTGAGGAAGAGATTAGAAAAGGTAACCAAAGACCAATATGTTGCCAAGTAGCTAGCCCTACTAGGAAGGAGAGGGCTCTCTCCAAAAGATCACAACCAAAGTGACTGGATAATGAGGATTTCGGCTAGGTATAGTAGCACTAGGGTTTTTTTGATTGAATTTTAGTGCTAGATGGTGAATTAGGTCGGGGAAGAACTAGGTCAAGGCACATAGGATCATAATTGAAAAGATATGAAGGGGCAAGGTAGGCATGTAATTTAACACTATAAAAGACATAATTACATTTACCTTTTACAATTACATCATTAAATCTCCTTTGAATCCATCAATCAATTGAGAAAATTTGGAAATTCAGAAGAAATCATTTGTAAGCGCAGCATGCCCGGTAAAAAGCGTAGCGTGAGGCTGAAAAAGGTGGCAGAAAGATATTTTTTAGGATGTTTTTGGCCTTTTCCATCTATCAAAAGCTCAGTTTTTGGAGTGCCAGTAGTCAAAATTTGATGTATACACCATTATATATCCATCTATGTAGATTTTTCCTCATTTATAGGCCTCTATAAAAAGCGCAGCATGGCCCACTTTGTGCTTTTTGCAGGCTGGCTGTGCAAACATTCTGTTAAATTTTATCAAAATGCCAAAAAACTCAAAAACTTGGCCAAAAACCTTAAAAAATATTGGATGAAGTGTTGATGAAGTATTTCAAGCTACCAAGGAGGCATAAAAAAGTAACTCAAGTTTACCCTTCTCATTTTGGCAGATTAGGGTTTTCTTGAGTTTGTCCTTCAATTGTGTGATCTTGATATTGCAAATCTTGTTTCTAGTGTTGTAGCGGTCAGCCATGTGCCTCGGCATTTTATTGTCCTTCTTGGCCTTATGAAGGAGATTATCAAGGTGTATGTTCACTCTATCAAGCCAAACTTCTCTGTCATCATTAATTTCTCTTGCAATTCTTTCCTCAAAGGTGAGTTCTTCTGCCTCATGTTTTTCCTGCTCTAATGCTCTCTTAAGACCTCTTGTTTTTTGTCTCTTCTTGGTAATTTGAGCCTCATCATGATCAGACTCATTAGGTGCCATCAGTGCTTTGCCTTTGGTATCTTTCCTCTTGGCCTTCAAAAAATCCATTTCCAAGAGTACTTGTTTGTCACTAAACTGCTTTTTTTCTTTCTCCAGGAAGGAAATGGCAAATTGTGCTCTTGCCAAATTATCCTACAACTCTTTGATTTTGGCATCTTTATATTTAATAACCAGGTTTGAGGTTTCATGATCATCTTGGACATCCAATTCCACTAGGTCAAACTCATTTTCTTCCTCATGGTGAAGGTATTCCTTCTCTTGAACAACTACCTCCTGCTGCTGATGATATCCTTGTTTTGCTGATGTATAAGGCAAGGCCCCTTGTGGAGAAAACACTTGCGTAGGTCCTCTTTGATAGGCATGACGGGAATTTTGAGGTCTGAAATGGGCCTCCTAAGAAAAATTTACAACCAAAATAAACTTTATAAGAACCAATAGGATTCAAGATGATGATTTCAACCATGGGGGATGATTCACCATTTTTGGAGTAAAAAAGTAAAAATATTATCTCCCGAAATTTTAACTCAAATTTAAACTTATCTCCCAAAATTTTTACTCAAATTTTGAGTGGGAGTACTCATTGGATGCAAAATTTAATTCCTCATCCAATGAGTACCCATGTTTCATACTTTTAATGGACCCTGCTACACGAAAAATGAGAAATACATGGAAAAATGTGATTGTAATCACATTTTTTCATGTATTTCTCATTTTTCATTTAGCAGGGTCCATCAAAAGTATGCAACATGGGTACTCATTGGATGAGGAATTAAATTTTTCATCCAACGAATGTTTCCTCTTGAAATTTGAGTAAACCCATAGGGAGATAAGTTGAAAGTATGAGTTGAAAAAATAGTTTTTTATTTTTTCCCTCTAAAATATGATGATGTAATGTAATCTTATTTTATTATTTACACTATTATTTTATAATTTCCTTAGTAGGCCCATTTTAGACCTCAAAATTTCCCTAATTTTTTAAACTCTTTGCCCTCTTTGGTTCTCTTCACTGTATCCCTGCTAGATAACCTAGTTTTCTTGTGAGAAACTGATGTTGATGGTGGAATAGGTCTAGCAGGTCAATTTGGTGGTGTAGCCAAGACATCTGACTCAATTAAAGTCTCCCATGCAATGTTCAGCTGCTTGAGGTGGTGAAGGACAATGATTTGAATGAGTGAATGTTGGAAGAGGTTGTTCATTTGAATTATATATTGTTTTTTTTGCACTATGTAGGCCATCTTGTCAATGCTTATGTACAGATATTAGGGAAGGTTGAGAAATTTCACCCTAGTGAAATGCATGAGAAACTTGATGTGATAGTTGTACAACCTGGAGAATCTTCCCTCACAAGTGAAATATTTCATGATGATCTTCATCATGGGATAAAACCTGTTAAGCAATTGACCAAAAGGAAATAGTTTCTTGATGTTGTCTTTGTATGGTTCTTTGAGGTAATGTTCATATAGCTAGGCATCCAAATCTTTAGTTTTGAACCACTTTTCTCTCACATTGGGTATCCTTGTTGCTGCTGCAAAGATGTCTGTAGAAATGTTGAATGTCACCCCTGCAATGGTCACTTGGTATTTTTATAGGTTGGTGATGAAAACCCTGGTCAAATTAGGATGGCTCTGCACTCTTTGGACCATCTCATAAAACTCAAAACAACCTACATGCTGGAAAAATTTGACTACTAAGGGTGATTCCAACAATTCCCTAGTGGACGATGGCTCTAGTCTCAAGATTATCCCTCCTTTATTGTATGTTTTCTTCTCTTCTTCTATGGTGTTTCTTTCCTCCTCCATGATGTTTCTCTCCTCCTCCATTATGTTCAGTTTTGTCTAGAAACCCTAGGGAAGAAGGGGAAGGGAAAGGGAGTAGGATTATAGGGTTAGGGAGTTGGGATAAGTGAGGGAAAATTTTGGGAAGTGTGTAAGGGAGTTGGGAAGCTTAGGGAAGTGATGGGGAGTTGAAATGATAAGGGGAATGGGGTAGGAAATTTAAATATAGGGAGGTAGTGTAGCTGCCTAGAAAAGCACAACATAGGGGTAGGGTTTTAGGAAATATAGCTTGGGAATGGGAAATGAGGGGATGCGACGGTATTGGGGAGTGAATTAGGGTATTAGGGATGTAGATGGGTATTGGGAAAATCAAATTAAGCTTGCAAACTGAAAAACTAGGGTTTAATTACATAGAACATGGCATGGAGGGAAATGACGGTTTTTCACCATAAACTTAATACCACAATCTAAAAGGAGGGGCTTAGGAGGTGTAAATTACTTGTAAATGACTGTAGAAACCCTGAATGTTGTGTAGAACATTTGAAAATAATATTTGAGGCTGTGGCTCTCCTCTGCAAAAATTGCAGCGAGTTTGAGAAAGGCGCAAGGAAGCCCTGCAAAAAGTGCAGCGAGCTTGAGAAAGGCACAGCGAAGCCTGGAAAAAAGCACATCGAGCTTGAGAAAGGCACAACAAAGACCTGCAAAAATTGTAGCACGCCCACTGCAAAAAGCGCAGTGCCTGTGAAAAAAGCGCAACAAAGAAGCTGAAACTCGGTTTTTTCAAGGAAAAATTGATTTTTTGCTTGGGTAACCTAGGAGCTCGATGCTTGAGAATGTAAATGAATAATTTTTTGGTCTTTGAGGGCCTTTTATACTTGAAGAAATTTCATTAAATGGAAATGGGCCCACATTTCCTTTCTTGAAATCAACTAGTACATTGTTTTTTACCTTTAACTTTGGAACTTGATCTTTTGATGGCTTATGAACACTGGATGGCTTTTTGGAACTTTTCTCATTTGCTGATGGAACTTTCAGTGTTGCAGCTACTTGGAAATCTGAGAAATTATTACAAATTAGGAACATAAAATTACATTTTGTTCTGAAATCAACTTTACTGATGAAAATTATTTATTGTCACTCCTTCACTTACTGGGCTTTATGGCATGAAATGGTGATTTGATGACCTTGGAAACCCTAAGACCTAATGGAGACTCTAAATAAATGAAACCATGGTTAAAATGAATTTGATTATGATGAAAACTCATGAATGATGGTACACTCAACAAAGTTGTGAAATGAGGCAGTGTAATATCCCAAATTGGGAACAGCTACACTATTGGGAATAATCTGAGTTATTACCAATGTGGAGCTTCAGCAAACCATGAGCATGGAAATTTAGAGCAGCTCATTATATGTAAAATAACATCATACCAGTAGATGAAATAACCTCAGCAACAAGATGATCTATATCCTCCTTTCCGGGTGGGGAAATTCAGCAATATAGAGCATAAAACAGTTGTCTTCAAAAAATAACACTATACAAGTGATAAATTGGACTTGGATCCCTTATAATACATTATATACAACTCAAATTCATAATTTTAGGTGAAACAAATCATTCTAGCTCATATAAACAGATATCCCAAGTCAATGCAGCCCAAATAAGCCAAAACCCCATAGCCTAGTTCATGCAGCAACTACTGAAGCAAGGAATGTGTTATTCTAATGAGGGTTTCTACAGAAAATGATGGAATAAGTCTGATATAAAACTTATATTCATCATAAAATAGATAAATGGAGGTTTAACCTCTTATACAACAAAAACAAGACACCTAGCAAAGGTTTCCGGCAATATACATGAATAACAAGCAACACCGCAGAAAATAATCCAGTTACTGCATTTATGTATTATACATGGCTGAATATGACATTAGATAGCTGAAAAATACAGAAATATGGCCAAAGGCCTTCTTATTAGATCTCCCGGAGGGAAATGCGCACCTCCTCCTCAAAGACTAGCATAAAATCAAAGGGTGCAACCCTGCTGTTGCTGCCCCTGCATAAAAGACGTAGTTTACTAAAGGGAAATATGTTGTGGCTGAATGTAGATGAATGGCCCCAGGAAAAATGCTGAAATGAAGCTCAAATCCTTCCCTCTTGATCCCTTAAGCAAGCTAATCCAAAGAGAGAATGGAATTCCCGCACAGGAATTCTTTGCACTAAGCAGTGCAGCAACTCCGGCTAAAAAAATGAAGCATGAAAATGGTCACAAGACAAAAATATCTAAATACATGAATGAATATCCTTTGATGCTATGCCTTCCTTTTATCTTTGGTGAGCCTCCTCACCCCAGACCCCACACAATGTTGAGGTTACTTCCTAGTGAAGCTTCCTCATTCAAAACTGTGTTGCCCTAGCTAGCTTCCCTCCTCTTTGTAACAACGTTGTAGACTTAGTCAACTGGAGCTAATCCACCTGCAATGCCTCCTTTCACATTAAGGGATCTTCAATCCAGTTCTCATATGTGTCTTTAGGTTGATCCTTGTTCACATTGAGCTAGTTTACTTGAGTGTTTCTTCCTCCTCAAGAATGGATGTTGACTTAGTCAAACTTGACTATGTCTCCATCTAATTTGTCCTTGTTCACACTTGGAAGTGTAAAACCAGCTCCTAAGGTGATCTCCTTCCTTACTAAGGTGGAATTTATTCATATTTTATTATTCATGGGCCTCCTTTCCCATTTATTCCTCTCCTAGGTGAAAGCATCAAAATCTAATATTCCAATTTGCTTGTTTGCAAATTTTGGAATATTACAGTCCTCCCCTCCCAAATGTTGCTTGTCCTCAAGAAACTGCAAGGATAGGACTGAAGAGATTCCTCTTCTCCCCTGTAGCACCCTCATAAGATGAATTCTCCCAAGGATCAAGGTGTTGCATCATCAATACATCTCCAAGTTTCTCCTCCCAAGTGTGTAAGCTATCTAAATAACTGACATTATGTGACAGTGAAACATCTATGGAAGTAAAAATGGGCTGTTTGAAGGTCCTCTTGAAGCATGAGGCCTGATATAAATTGGGATTCATCATCCCCTTTTGAATCTCTTCCCCCCAAGCTATCAACCAAACAAAATGAGTCACCCTCTAGGATGGCAACTCATACAGGATCTCTTCCACCTTGAGCTCATGCAGAATAGGTGGGCTGAAAATCTGAAAATGGTAGACAAGAGAGCCTACCCCACGTTGTCTTCCTCTCCACTTAAGATAAGTGTGGAGAATGTGTTTATCTTGGGCTACCATCATGTTTCCCTCAAATGGAAAGAAGGAAGCTAGACCTCCAAAGGTCCCTCTCCCAGCGCTGTGCATCAAGCTGGCCCAAACCATCTCATACATGATGGACAAGAAATTACCACCATATGGCATCCCATCCATCTCATGGCCCTCCTCATTAAGAAAAAAAGATGTTGATGTAGAGGCCATGTCCCTTCCCATGCTCCCCTTAGAGCATGCAATGCAGAAAGTGTGGGGATGCTCCTCCCCCAAGAACACATCCACTCCATGTGTTCCTCCTCCAATCATACTCCTCATATAGGTAAAAATAATATCAGCAAGTAGGATCATG
This sequence comes from Pinus albicaulis, assembly GCA_034641835.2. NCBI lineage: Eukaryota > Viridiplantae > Streptophyta > Pinopsida > Pinales > Pinaceae > Pinus > Pinus albicaulis. The sequence continues at coordinate 12,677 of JAXQQM020058932.1, read as the reverse complement.
ATAAATATCATAACGAGAGAAAGACTGAAGGTTCTATGTGGTACTGGAGGGTACCAACAGTCTCCTAAGCGGACACAGTGCAGTCTTCCCCACTGCAGCTTCAGACAATGGTATGGCAGGTTATCTCTTGACAAATGGCTTATTGCATAAGTCATCACACCCACTAGAAAATAGTAGATGGATGAATATGTCAATTGAGCACACAAGAAGTAACCACATACTTGCCCCAGATCATACAGTAGATGGTTGTCTCCATCATGATAGCTGGCCAAAAATATACCATGGAGCCTAAAGAAAAACTTGCCCCTTTGTAGAGCAATGCATTGCAATGAAAAGGTAAGAGCATGCAAATATTGTATTTAACAATCAATAAATGCATAAACAGAATTCTTACCATGTAAGGAAAGTAAGAACGTGACTAAATCCACAGATAGATCCTCCATAGTGGCATGACATATCCATATGAAGAGGAATGAACCACATGTTGCATGAAAATCCTCATTCTTATGCTTGGAAATCCAATTCAAGGAGAACATACCACAATAACCAATGAGTCCATCCACCACTCTACCAATCTCACCTCCTTTATGCCCATAAAGTGCATCAAATATGAAGTGATCCTGGGAACACTCCATCAACAAGCTCATGCTCCAAAGTGACAGCGATGTTGGCCTATGAAAATAGGCTCCTGCCAACTCATAAATCCACCCTCTAACATGTTCAATGTCAAATTCTTCTCTCATAATGCTGTTATCTCCTCCCATTGCAACATCATGCAAAATGTGAGAGAAACTCTGCCCTTGTTCTCTCTCAATCCTCCAAGGAAACAAATGTATTTGCTTCCCCATCACACCTCCATCATACAACTCATGTGGTGAAATCATAATGGTTACATCGTCATAATGCATCCACACTCCTTGCTGCCCCATGATGCAAGTATCTTGCCAAGTATTCTCCTCCCACATACCCTTGGGAAAAGGATATGTCTCATGATGGCCAAACTCTCTCAAGAGTAGCCAATGTAGTTTTGCCTCTTACTGCCCAGTATCATATATTTTGAAGTAGCTCTCCAGCTCCTTGCTCTCTATCCACATACACTTATCCACCGATGGATGCCTCCTACCATTCTCCACCTTGGTACTCCTCCAAACAAGATTACCATCCTCCCATATCAGATTTTTCTCCTTGCATTCCATGGGATGCTGAAATGTAATTCCTTGGAGACCTCCTAGAGAATATCTCTCACCAATGATCATCTTGAACCCATAAGGATCCAAGCGTGCTGAAGGCAAAGCCTCCTTGCTGCTACCTCTTGACAACATTATAACCCTCCTCTAGGATGTTTTGGCTATCTCATGTGTCAGCTCTCGGATGAGCATTCAACTTTTCATGAATTTGTTTGGAGAAAATTTCACTCCATCCTCCAAGCATTCACACTCCACCCTCAAGGGTTGTGTGCAACTCAACAAGGGCCCATGAGAATGATGGTCCATTGGTTTCTTGAACCATTCAAGCTTGCACAACATAGTGCAATCAACAATAATGTTCGATCCTGGACCATATGAAGACATATTTCCACCATTTTTAGAGAGATTTGTTGTAATAAGTAAAAGTGGAAATCTTCCCATACCTTGGTGAGATGTGGGAACCTCTTGTAGAGCTGCAAAGGCTCCTCCCTCCAATGTAATGGCTGCCCCAACTGCTGATGTAGAAGGCTGCTCTTCCAAGGCTGTGACAGCGCTGGTACTTGTCTCCTCCCATGGTGGTGTGGGCCTTCTCTCCTCTGATCTCTCTCCATAAAAGGTTCTAATTAGCCCTTGAGTAAACTCAGGAAAAGAAGTCACTCTTGTATGGCTTGAGTGATTGAACCACCAAGCATTGGCTTCACCCTCCAGGTGCAACTCTGCAACTTCTACTACCTCCTTCTCTACCACTGGATGAAGTAGGAAGAATTCCTCAAGCTTCCTTGGCCAAGCTCTAGTTGTAGTTGACCCATAAAATGTAGACAATAGGAACCTATTTCCTTCAATCTCTCCTTTGCTGCAGGGTCTTCTTCCTTCTCTCAGTTGAATAAACTGAGGAAACTCTAGGGTCTCTTTGGAAGCCCTAGGTTGGCACTTGTATTCTGCCAAATACCCACTCAAAATTTCATGCTCTAAGTGGTATCCTTACTCTCTACTTCCTCTATGAGAACAAGAAGTGCATGCATCTTCTTCTGCTTCTTGAAACCTTCTAGAGGTCTCACTACAACTCTCTCCTCCTTGAAACCCTCTTGGAGTTTAAATGCATTTCTCTTCTTCTTTCTTCTTGGATCTGAAAATGGATGAGAGTAAGCTAATCCTCTCCATAATTTTTTTCTCCTCTTCTTCTTATATTTTTATTGGATCTAAAATTCACAGGCTCAACCAAGATGGCAGCTTCGATACCACTGTAATATCCCAAAATGGGAACAACTACACTATTGGGAATAATATGAGTTATTACCAATGTGGAGCTTCAACAAATCATGAGCATGGCTATGTAGAGAAGCTCATTAGATGTCAAATAACATCATACCAGCAGATGAAATAACCTCAGTAGCAAGATGGCCTATATTCTCCTTCCTCGGTGTGGAAATGCAGCAATACAGGGCATAAAATAGTTGTCTTCAGAAAATAATGTTATACAAGTGATAAATGGGACTTGGATCCCCTAGAATACATGACATAAAACTCACATGCAAAATTTGAGGTAAAAAAAATCACTCTAGCTCATATAAATAGATCTCCCCAAGTCAATGCAACTTAAATAAGCGCAAACCCCAAATGTCTGCAAAGAACCATCACAAGTAAGAACTGTTATTCTAATGAGGGTTTCCCTATGGAAAATGAAGCAAGAAGTCTGATATGAAACTTATATTAATAAAACAATAGATGAGTTTAACCTCTGAGACAAAGAAAAATGAAGACACCTAAAAGGTTTTAAAGAATATACATGAATAATAAGCAAGACTAAGGTAAGCTCCAAAATGTTAATGCATTTTTGTAATATAAATTATTGAATATGACATTAGATAGTTGAAAAATACAGAAATATGTCCAAAGGACTTCTTATTAGATCTCCTAGAGGAAATGAGCACCTCCTCCTCAAAGACTTAGGCATAATGATCAAAAGGTGCAACTGTATTATCACGTCTTCATATAAAGTGGACGTAGTTTATCGAAGGGAACTGCGTTGTGGCTGAATGTAGATGAATGGCTGGAAGCCAAATGCTGAATGGAAGCTCAAAAAAGCTCAAATCCATCCATATTGATCCCTTAAGCAAGTCGATCCAAAGAGACCAAAGAGCTTAAGGAATTTAATGCAGGAATTTTCTGTGACCAAGGAAGCATAAAGAATCTAAAATAAATAGGGGTTGAAGCATGTAAATACCACAAGACCAAAGTAGCTGAATACATTAATGAATCTCCTTGATGCCATGACTTCCTTTTATCTTTGGTGAGCCTCCTCACCCTGCAGAATTCCCACACAATGTTTAGGACATCTTGCGTGAAGCTTCCTCATTCAAAACCGTGCTGCCCTAGCTAGTTTCCCTCCTTTGTAACAACGTGCTGTAGACTTAGTCAATCGGAGTTGATCCACCGCAATGCTCCTTTTTCACATTAAGGGATCTTCTTCAATCCGGGCTCTCATATGTGTCTTTAGGTTGATCCTTGTTCACATTGGAGCTAGTTTACTTGAGTGTTTCTTCCTCCTTTTCAAGAATGGATGTTGACTTAGTCAAACTTGACTATGTCTCCATCTAATTTGTCCTTGTTCACACTTGGAAGTGTAAAACCAGCTCCTAAGGTGATCTCCTTCCTTACTAAGGTGGAATTTATTCATATTTTATTATTCATGGGCCTCCTTTCCCATTTATTCCTCTCCTAGGTGAAAGAATCAAAATCTAATATTCCAATTTGCTTGTTTGCAAATTTTGGAATATTACAGCCAACAACTAATAAAATTTTAAGAGTGAAATCAGACCTTGATCTACATCCAATGACCAAATTTTTTCATGATGACATAATGGAATGACAAAAATTTCAAAATGGGATCCTCACATGACATGATAAGATTCTATTTCATCACTGGTTGCAGGATGCAAAAACTGACACTAACATCCCCAACGTAGAGTTTGGGTCCCAAATGTTCAGATTAGTTAAGACAAGATTATGCATGTAAAACTCTACCAATTTGGCCATATCTTCTATGTTGGACTTACTACGAAAAGCAATAAATTTCCTGTAATTATGGAAATGCAATGGCCCAAATGATGTTAATGTTTTATTTGGAACTGTAGCCATTGCTCCTTAAGGGAGATGGAATAAGAATTTGAGAGATGCCTATTTTGTATTGGCTCCATGCTCAAGTCTGCCATGGTGGAAATGCGTTTGTATTTTTGCTGCAATTGGCCATTCAATCTTGCATTCTCTACTTGTGCCTCTTGTAGTTTCTATTTCAACACTGCCTCCCTAAGTATGACATCAGCCAAATATCTCCCCATGTCAATGATTTTCTCTTCCATGATCCCAACATCTCCCACATTCCTATTTTTTTCAATTTGCATCTGGTGGTGGGTGCATGCTCTCTCTTTTTCTAGCTCATAGAATAGGGGAACAAAGATATTTTGAGGGATCAACCTTCCTCCTTCAATGAATTTGTAACAGGAGCTTAAGTTTGGTTGTGGGCTAGGATGTTGAACTGTTGTAATGTATTTTTGGACAATTTTTGGGGAGTTTGGTTCTTCCTTTGGTTCTTAATCTTCCTTCTCTTGTTTCTCAACTTTGGCATCTCGCCCCTCAACTTCTGCCTCTTTTTCATCACCTTGTGCATCCTTCCCTTCTAATGGTGACTTTTCCTCTTCTCCCTTGACATTTTTCTCTTCCTGTAGAAAATTATGATTTTCCTGTAGCACTGTCTGAGTTTCCAATAACAAACTCTGTGTTTCCTATAGCAAACTTTGTGTTTCCTATAGAACACCCTGTTTTTCATGATGCACCTTATTTTCTTCTTCTTGGAGGTCTATGGATGATTGTGCTTGATTGAAGGATGATATCCTTGAGGAGTACCTTCTTGTGTAGGTCACATGTGTATTTTTGGGTGAAGTGACCTCTTGAATACTTCCCTCATCTGGCCCTATTTCTCCTTTCTTATTAGGTGATTCCTCAATTGTGATGGGGCTCTTGGTTTGAGTTTGAGGCCTCCCTTGTCTCACCTTGGCACTCTTCCTAGTATTGAAGTACATGGGGGTCTGCATCTTCCTTTTTTTCTTTTACAGGGGTGCTTAAGAGTGGTTAAAGTGGCAACCACTTCCTTTTTAGTGGTCCTTGGTGAAAGGTTGTTTTGCTGAAGGGAGATATCAATGGTAAGCTTGGCATCTAATATCTCCTCCACTTCTATCTTTCCTTCTTCCTCTTCATCTTTCTCTTCCTCTTATTTTTCATCTTTCTCTTCCTCTCTTCACTTTCTTTTTCTGCTCTTATCTTTTGTGGGTTCTACCTCTATTTCCATTTCCTATTCTTTCTTTGTCCCTTCAGTCCCTTATTATTCTGATTTAATTTCCCTTTCTCCAATGCTAGAGGGAGGGGTATCTCCAGGAGTTATGGTTTGTGTCCGAATGAATTCTTCTCTATCCATGCTAATGAATGTGGACCAAGGTACAGGGATGTTGAGTATGTTTACAACATCTCCCACTATGATTTTATTGAGACCATGATGAGATAGGTGTTGCTATTTCCTCTCCCTTACCCTATGGCTCATATCTCTGACTGAATGGAGGAGGAAATATGGGATATTCATCTTTGATCTAAGGGAATATCCCCTTTGAACCTAAGTTCATGAAATAATCTAAAATGGTACCCATATACCACTCTTAGTCTTCCCTCAGAGAAGATATACTTCACGATAGGATAAGCTAATCATCCCATGGGTAAGTTAGACTTTCCCTTCTTATCCAAATATGATCTTCAATGTATTCTTCATTGGGAAAGAAGAAACTATTCTCAGAGGCAATACTAGATAATTTTTCCTATCTGTTCTATTTGAATCCTAGAGTTAAGGTGGTGACTCTACCAATGAGCTCAAGTTTTATGGTAATTTCTAGCCCTCGTACCATTTTGGTGGCCCTATCCTCTGCTTGAGAGTGTAAGGCTACTGCAAATTCTCGAGCCACTTCATCATTAAACCCCTTGAGGAGCTCAAAGAACCCCAACCACTGGTGATTTTTGAAGATGTCAACCATAGGAGGGTGTAGTCTAATTATTTTTATGACTGTGGGGTCCCTTCTATTGAAACCTCCCCCCATATTGTGGTTGTGTTAGAGAGCTGGTTTTTTGTGTCTTGTTTCCAAAAGCATTATGATATGGGACCCAAAAATATTTTAAATTTACACAAAATGTGGTTTCCTATCCCAATTCCTTTGAACAACCACTTAGTTTACTGAATTATGGCTTGATTGCGTGTAAATTACCATGAAAAATATTTGTAACTTGATGGGGTGATGGCCACTTACATCTGCAATTCTGATGTTCTCTGACTTGAAGGATGGTGTTGGGGTGTCAATATACTCTGAGGGTGGCTTGCGTGACACTTTCTAACATTTTGTGGCCTCCCTAGAGACTTCTTGTACCAGTGAGAGTTTCCTGTAGCACGGCCTGCATGCAAAGCTCAACCATGGATCGAAGCTCCACGATGTCTCATGTCTTTGTCTTACTCTAACTGATCTCAAAATTCACAATAGAATAAGGGGGAATGAGCCAAAGTACACTTTTTATTCTAAATCGAGAAGGCTTGGATCGTATTGGTGATGTGGATTTCGCACGAGGTTTCCTCATTTGGACCGTTGGTCCCACTCGAGCCAATCATTCCCTTTTGCCTTAGAATAAACTCCCACTTCTCATTATCCTTCCCCTAACTGATGTGACAGCTCCATGTGGCATGCAAACTTCACCAACTTTTCACTTTCACTATTCGAGGGTGGCCAAGTTAACTTCCCATCTTTTTGCCTATTAAACTCTCTTTTCTCGACATTTACTCATTTAGTCAAATGATGCATAGCGAGAGGGTGAGGGAGCCATACCTGAGCCTACCTTATTCCTGATGAGCAACAGGACCCTTTGATGCAAGGATTAGAGCATTGTGATGGTCACAAGTGATTTGTTTTATTTTTTGTGTTTTTATTTATTTATTTCTAAGTGAGCAGCTTATCATATTTACTTGTTGATTATTTTGTGGGTGCCTCATGAATACCCTAGGATATTGCTGCTAGTGTAGCTTCCATTATGGAGTCCTCTGGTGATCTTCAAGATCGATCTTCATCATTCATCTCACGCCCTTTTGATGTGCTAGTTGCATGCACAAATTTTCTACAGGAAGTGATCATCTTCATGTAGTAGTTCCTTGGTTGTAGTTTTGGAGCTCAATTATTCTGAGGAAGGAAGGAAAAGTGTGTAGGGATGTTAGGGGTGGTGTTAGGAAGTGAATAGAGTGGTGTAGTGGAGGAGGTTATGAGAGAAGAGGCCTAGTGTGTGGATTTAGCCAAACTGGCTCACACTAGAAAAATAGAGGGTTTGATGAGTGAATATTCATGCATGGGATGGAGTGATGGTTATGGATGGTAGATATAGGTAGAATAGGGATGGTAGCTATAGGTAGAAAATAAATTTCCATGTCTTTTTGAGAATTAAGTGGCCTTGGGTGAGCGTATTCATCCTCGTGTGACTTTCCTGTAGCATTAGAGGGTTTCCTGTAGCACTATAGGAAATCCTGTAGCAACCTAGGACATTCTGTAGCAGTGCAAAGTGTAAGAGAAAATTGGAATTTTTGATCACCTAGTGTATAAATGGATGAAGGAATGCATGTTTGGGTTAGACATGGAGTGGATAGGTAGAGGAGAGATAGAGAGAGAGAAATAAGGAATGTTTCTCCGTTTGTCCAAATTTTCCTTGATCAGCAACCTGTAAAATAGAACTAAGTTAGTGCATAGGTGTTGCATCATTCTTTTGGATTTTTTTTTTTCTTTGAAGACAGGAGGGCTGCTGTAGTAGAGGTTTTCACCCCACAAGCCTGCCTTGGGTGCCTCAAAGAGGTTTTCACCCAAGGATATTTTATTTCTTTGTTTTTTTTTTCTTTTTTTGTTTGCTCCAGGGTTGCCTCATGGAGGTTTTCAACCAGGAGTTGGCCTTGGATGCCTTAGAAAAAAATTTCACCCAAACCTCTTTATTTTTCTTTTTTCTAGGAAGATGAGGGGATGGAAACTATGAAACTTCCAATTACATTCACCTCCCCGTTTATTGTATTCATTAATTCAGCCTTAGATAGGGGTTTCTTGTATATATTTAGCCTATAACCATTGACAAGAAGATGGATCCCATCCTCATCTATGGTTCTGATCTGAAAAACCCCATTGTCATGGAATTTCTCCACTTGATAAGGTCCTACCATTTTTTCATTAACTTTCCCTTGAAGTCATTGAATATGGAGTCATAGAGAAGAGCCCAATATCCTTCCTGAAATGTATTCTCTTTGATGTGCTTGTCATGCCAAAATTTTCTTTGCAACAGGATTAATTATGTGTGAAGGAGGGCATGCATTCTAAATTCATCTAAACCATTCAGCTAAAACAACCTTTCTTTTTGTGCCTTTGTGATTTCCAAGTCCAACTCAGCTACCTTTCTAAGGGTATTATACTCAAACTCAATGGAAAGCAAATATTTCTTCCCATAAACTAAATCATATGGAGTTAAACCTGCAGTTGTCTTCCAGGTGGTATTGTAAGCCCAAGTAGTTTCCACTAATATGTCTTCCCAATATTTTGTGTTTCTGCTCACAACTTTGGTGAGGATGTTCTCCAAGGCTCTATTTGTCACTTCCACCTTGCCATTTGCTTGAGGATGATAGGCAGTGGAATTCTTGTGCTTTATTTTGTGATGCTTCATGAGGTCCTAAATGAGATGAGATGTAAATTGAGCCCCTTGATCAGTGACTACCTCTCTGGCTATCCAAACTTGTCGAACACATTCTCTCTTAAAAAATCAACTACCTTCTCCTCTATTGTTGCATTTACATCCCTTGTTTCAGCTCACTTGGTCAAGTAATTGGGTTAGACTATGATATATCTCTTTTGTCTGGATGGTGGATCAATGGGTCCAATGAAGTCCATGTCCCACTTTTCAAATGGCTCTAAATACACCTGAGGTTGTAAATTAATTTCATCCCTCGATGTAGGTCTCTCCATCATTTGGAATTGATCACATCTACTGGTGTATCTCTTGGCATCTTGGTGGAGGGTAGGCCAATAATAGTCTACTTGTAAAGCTTTGAAGGTTTTCCTCTTAGCAGAAAAATGACGCCCATAGGGACCATCATGACATGCTGAGAGGATTTCAAAGACCTCCTCTTCCCTCACACATCTTATGAGAATTTGATCTAGACCCAATTTGAAGAGATTGCTACAAATATGAAAGGGGTGTTTTTCCTTATAATTATGTTATTTTCTTTAGATGAAAGGTTTGGAGGAAACCTCTCAACAACCGAGTAGTTGTCTAAGTCAACAAACAAAGGAGAGAGTGCTGAGATAGAAAATAGATGTTAATCCGGAAGTTGCTCATCCACCATCCCTTCCTCATCTGCAAATAAAGTAGGTCTAGATAAGAAGTATGCAACAACATTTTCCTTTCCTGGTTTATCAACAATTGTCAAATAAAACTATTGCAATAACAACAACCATCTAATGATTCTATAATTTACATTAGGTTTATTCATTAAGTACTTGATTGTTGCATGGTCAGTATGTCCAAAGGTATAATAACCAGTAATATAGTGCATGAATTTGTTTAGGGAATGGACAAGAGCTAAGAGCTCCTTTTCAGTGGTGGTATAGTTAAGTTTATCTTTGGACATATTCTTGCTAATGAAATAAATGGCATAGGGTAATTTGTCTTCCAATTGCCCCAAGGCCGCCCCCACAACTTTATCTGATGCATTTGCATGAATGTGGAAATCCCAATTGGGACCTCGAAGTATAGGGGCAGTGGTTATTTTTTCCTTGATGAGATCAAAAGCCTCTGACAAAGAATAGACCAGAAAAACTCAGAATCCTTGTCCAATAATCCAAATAATGGCGAATTCACTTTGTTGAAGCCCTTAATGAACCTCCTATAGTAGCCATCCAAGCATAGGAAACCTCTAACATCTTTATGTTTTTTAGGAATAAGCACCCTTTTTATGATGGTGATTTTGTTTGGGTCTACCAGTATTCCTGCTTGGGATATAGAGTGGCCTAGGATTATCCCTTCACTCTTAAAAAATTCACACTTTTTCAAGACTCAGGGAGATATGCATTTCAATGCACTTCCTCAACACTTTTCCTAAATTGGAGAGAGCCTCCTAGAAATCATACCCATAAAGTGTGAAATTGTCCATATAGATTTCTACAGAATCATGGACTAGTTCGGAAAAAATGCTTAGGACTACTCTCTGGAAAGTATCAAGGGCATTGCATAGGCCAAAGGGAAGGACTTTGTCAGAGAAAGTGCCCTAGGGACATGTGAATGTGGTACTGTCTTGATCCTCAAGGCTTATCTGAATCTGGTTATACGCACTAAATACATCCAGGAAAGAGAAAAAGGTATTTCCTGCAAGACCATCTAGGACTTAATCAATGAAAGGAAAAGGGAAATGGTCCTTTTTGGTGGCTTTATTTAGTTCTCGATATTCAACACAAATTCACTATTTCCCATTTTTATTTGGGACTAGATCAAGAGGATACACCCACTCACTGCCTGATATGGGGTAGATAAAACCTGCATCAAAAATTTTTACAGTTCATCCTTCATTATGTCTTTTAAGGTTGGGTTCATCCTCCTTTGGGACTAGTGCATAGGCTTGCATCCCTCTTTGATATAGATATGATGTGTGCACACTGAGGGATGCACCCATTTCATTTTCTTGTCATCCTAAGAAAAATAATCTAAGTTTTCCTTTAGGAGCTGGCACGATTTCTCTTCTTCTTTGGTCGAGAGGGATGAGTTAATATTCAAGGATTTAGATGGGCCAAATCCCATAGCCTTGGTGGATTCAGAGGTTAAATCAACCTAGTGCAACTCAATCCAAGGGTGGCTTTCAAATATCTCTTTAATTCATCGAGTGGAATGGCATTGGGGGGTTGGCTTAGAATGATGTGGTTAGTGAGATCATCCTCATCGGGTTTCCCCCCTCTAAGAACAATATCTATGGTACAAATGGGGTAAGGTGTGGTACTCTACATTTCATCTTATTCTTCTTCATCCTCCAACCAAAAGGGTAGGTCATGGGCAATGGAAGGTTGGGCAGGAGGATATAATACCAGTTGTTTATACAAGGGCCCATTTTTAATAGTCATGTTTTCGGCCCTAAATTGATATAAGCATCAGCAGTGGCCAACCAAGGTCTTCCTAAAATGAGAGGATATCCATTAAACTTGATTTTTGGCTGGAGGACCAGGAAATCTGTGGGGTACTCCCAGGATTCAATTGATACCATAACATCCTCAACAATTCCTTCCGAAGCTACTGTGGATCTGTCTGCAAGTTTCAAAATAGTGGTAGTCTTTCTCAAGGCTCCTTGGAGGTTTAGTTTAAGCATAGTTTCCCTGGTCATCACATTGATGGCAGCCCCAAGATCAATTAGAGTATGGGGGACAGTGACACCATCGATGTGTACATCTACTACAGGACTTACAAGGTCTAGGTACTTTGGGAATATCACCCATCCCAACATTAAGTCGGACAGTTGTTCCGCGACATTGATGGTGGGGGTGTCTTTCGTCTTTCTCCCAGGATTTTTAAAGCATTTTTCTTTGATGAGCCTATTGTAAATAGGGACATCCTTAATTTCTTGGAGAATGGCTATTTTCACACAAAGGATTTTTAGTTCTCCCAGGAGTTCAGTCTCTTATGCGGTATGCTGACTAGGGTGGATCAGGAGCTCAAGAAAAGGAGGTTGATTGGTCTGAGGGTTTCTCTCTTCCTTTTCCTCCACAACCTTTGTAGGTGGAGATGGGGGATGGTTATCTGGGAGTATTATTCCAGACCTAAGGCACTCTTTGCTTCCTCTTGCTTCTTGCAAAGAAAATATGTGCAACATCTCACTTTTGAAGTCCTCCAACATATTTCCAATCTCATGCTTGATGGAGGTGGAAGAGGAGGGGGTGTTTACCATGCTTTGGCTAGCTCTACCTTTCTTCCTAGCTGCCTTAGAGGTGTTTCTAAATATATTTTTGATGTCCTCATAAGGTAGTTGGTAGATATATCCTCCAGACAACAAATTAAGGGTCTCTATCACCTCTTCCTTGATCCCTCCGAGAAGTACAAATTTGAGTGATCCAGGATCAAGGGTGCAAATGGATCTTTTATAGTTCAGTTGGAATATTTCTTCATAATCCTATAAGGATTCATCAAGTCCCAGGGTCATCCTAAATATCTCCTCTTTAATCTCTTTGGACCTTCAATAGTCTCTATATTTGTTGTTGAAGGACTCTTGCATCGGTGCTCAGGTAGTGATATTGTTCCCAGGAAAACCCATGAACCAGCAAAAGGTTGCATCCTTGAGGGTGGATGGGAACAATTTTAGCTTTTCTTCATCTGAGACATAGTCATAAGTCCCGCAGACAACAAAAA
>JAXQQM020082107.1:0-18828 GCA_034641835.2 Pinus albicaulis | reverse complement strand
GAGGGCATGAGACCGCTCTAACATGTTCCATAAAGATAAACTGATAGTAGATATTGAAGGAAATGGATTCAATAGTTAAAAAGGTGAGATTGAATCTAAAGGCAGCCCAAGAAAGGAAAAAGACTTACTGAGACAGAAAACGCAGTTATCGAGAATTCCAGGTTGGGGATCATGTCTATGTGCAAGTTAGACCAAAAAATAATACCTTAAAATGGGGAAGTTGTGTGAAACTAGCCCCATGATTTTGTGGACCCTTTCATATTCTTTCACAAGTGGGACCAGTAGCTTATCAGTTGGCACTGTCTAGCCATATTCAAGTTCACAATGTTTTCCATGTTTCCTTACTTAAGAAATATATCTATGACCCTAAACATATTATTGACAGGAAAGATATATAAGTAAATGATAGATAATTTGTATTAGTACATTGTTTTATTTTTCTCTCTTTATGTGAACACATGATGTAAAACTAATAATGATAATCTGGTGAACTCCCAGGTAGAACTAGACAGTGAGTTCCTACTCAAACCTTTGCATATCTTAGACCAAAAGTAATTAATGTTGTGGAAGTGATATATAATCCAAATTAAGGTACAATGGAAAATATTTGGCCCTGAAGAGGCCACCTAGGAAAATGAGGAAGATATGAAAAAAATTTACCCCAATTTGTTTGAAATATCAGAAAACACTTGGATGTTGTTTTTCCTGAAGGGGGGGGGGGGGATGTCATAACCTCTAGTAGGACAAGTAATAATTTATTTACTGGAGAATTCAGTTGAAATTTCTCTACACCACAGCCTTGGCCATCGCGAGGGTTTGAGGATTTGAAAGCAGTCGTAGGGGAGCCAACATCCAGCCTCCATGAGTGTGCCAGGAGGTGGGGAGCCTACTCCCTCTCCTTCGATCACTATAGAAGAAGCCTTTAGAAGGCTTATCACGCTGAGAGGGAAGAAACCTTCTACCCCTTCAGTCCCAAAATTCATCAAAAGGTTGCACGAAATTCCATAAATAACCTTACTAGAAGAAAAACCTATAAAAATATCCCTTGGTCTGGTTGACAGAGGATTGGTAGGACAATTTATGGGGCGCTGGCCCTCAGCAAAAACAATTGACGATTGGATCTAGTGTAACTGGAGACCTCAGCTCAAGAACAGTGTGATCTGCTATGTCATTGGAAGAGGATTTTTCATTTTTGAGTTCACCACCAAGGAAAATCATGATCTTGTCTTCAGGAGCGGCCAGTACTTCATGGGGACCCAGGGTTTGTATCTCAACAAGTGGACACCTGACTTTGATCCCATAATTGATGTCCCTAAAGAGGTACCAGTTTGGGTCTAGCTTCCCAACCTTTCGGTCCATTGCTGGAACTTCCACTCTCTGCAGAAGATCGGAAATGGACTAGGTTGTTTTATTGATAAAGCAGACAACAAAGGCCAATACACCTGTGCAAGAATTTTTGTAGAAGTAGATCTGGAAGCTGGCCTTCCAGAAGCAGTAAAAATCACCATAGGTGCATGGCATCACTATAAAAAACTGGACTACGAGCAATTATCGTTCAAATGCAGAAATTTCCATGAAAACGGACACTTCCAAATAAATTTCCCAAAGGCCCAAGCATTGGACAAAGGACGGAGAAGATTGGAAAGAGATAAAAAAGGGCAGGAGCATTCTTGAAACCAAGCGAGAAGAAAGGTGGACACGAGAGAAACCCCAACCCAATCCAAGAAGCGAGAGTGCCAAAGGAAGGTTCAACACGGGGAAAAGGCATGAATGCAACTAAGATCAGAGGCGTGTGAGGATCCTGCCAAAGAAAGAAAAAAGGAAACCGGGAAAACTACGAGATATGACTCCCTCATAGGAGCGATCAAAGGAAAAAGAAGAAGACACGAGCACATCGGCCTTGGCTCGGACACGGGGGAAGTAGAAGATGGAGATTCTAAATGAAATCATTTCTCAGAGTCACTCCTATCAAGACCTCTAGGGGCCGGAAATATAGACTGCCAGGGGACGAAAGTCTAAGAAAAAACAGAGAGAGGAAAAAACATATCTGGATGTGCTCCATGGTTCCCAGAAGACCCTCAAAGGAGCGATAAACAACGGATCCAAATGCAAGCACGACCAGGCTGCAAAGGGAGCCACAACCCCGCAAGCCAGTAAATAATGAAATACGTCTCCTCGAATTGTAGAGGTATAGGAAGCAATCTGAAAGAAGAAGCCCTGAAAGACATTGTGAGATTGTACACGCCTAAAATCCTTCTCATATAGGAGACAAATTTGGAGGATCATGTCCTCCTCCATGCAAGCAAAGCATTCTGGAAAAAAGGTCAAGGGAAAGTTGTCAGTGCAAGAGGCGCATCAGGAGGGATAGCTACCTTCTAGGACAACTCCAAATATGACCTAATAAACAAAGAAAGCAACCTACACTAGCTTTTCACCAAGCTACTCCACAAGGACTATGGTCATCAAGTAAGTATGTTCAATTTATATGCTCCGGTCTTACCAGCGGAAAAAAGAATCTATTAGGACTCGCTACAGTCCTGTCTTAGCATGCACAACCCAAAAAATGTCATCATTACAGGTGATGTTAATGTGACCCTCACTGCAAAGGAGAAAAAGGGGGGTTCACCTGTCAGAGATCCAGCTAGAGAATGGGTTGAAGATCTCATGTTAGACTAGGACCTAGAGGATATCAAGCATTCCTTTGGAAAATTCACCTAGACCAACAAAAGGATAGGTCCTGGTCATATTGCTGCCCGCTTTGACAAATTTCTTTTCCAATATTCTTTCTTGAACATCGGACTAATGGCATCTTCTTAAATCCTACCCAATTATACCTCTGACCCTAAACCCATACTTCTAGAGCTTTCCCTGGATAAAAACCTTGGTCCCATCCCTTTTAGATTCAGCCCCCTGTGGATCTAGCAAGAAGGGTTCCAGGAGGTGGTCTTCGCGGCCTGGAACCAGAAAATCCAAGGCTCCCCCTTCTTTGTCTAGGAAGAAAAGCTAAGGGGCCTTAAAACAGAGCTTAAAGATTGGGCTAAAATTTTGAAATCTTCCTCCTCCAAAAGAAAAAAGGCGCATGATATTCTAGAGATCCATCAAATGACCCTGGAGGACTCCGAAGTAACTCAAGAATAGTTACACAAAGAAGTAGATATGCAAAAGACTACCATAGAGCAAGCAGGGAGGAAGAAGATAACTGGAGGCAGAAGTCTAGAAGTCTATGGCTGCTAGCTGGAGACAAGAATACAAGCTACTTCCATAAGCAAGTAGAGGCCCGCAAGCATTTCAAAGCAGTAAATTAAATTTACTATCAAAACACCTTGGTTAAATACTTTGAAGACATTAAGAGAGAAACTCATTCCTTCTTCAAAGATCTTTTCTCGGCCCCGGAAGAGAATCCAATTAATGCATATTCCTACCCAATCGATCTTATTCCTCAGCTTGTTCAAGGTGTTAGCTCCCTGTAATCAGCAAGATTGGCAAAGTCCGACAGCAGGGAGAACACCGTTTCAACCACTTTGGGATTCTAGGATCTAGCCCTCCTGAATTCGAAGAGGGATCTCTCCAATAAGTGCAAAGATGGATTTATCTTTGAGGTTTTGGGTATTGATATTAGGCTAGTTATGAAGGCCGAGGGTTTTTGTTTTTTTTTTTATGGTTGAGCATGATTATTATTTGAGTGGAAAGTCCTAAATGGAAAAAGTTTCAAAGGTGAGAAGTTGCAAGCAAAATAGAACAAGCTATGGCCAAAAAGATGGATGTTTCACTGGTTTTAGTCCATTGGGCTATGGAGTCATAATAGGGTTTAATTGAAACAATCAGGTTCAAGAGTGGTCCATGGGGCAAGTCATCTATGTCTAATGATCTCTTTAAATTTGATTTATGGAATGAAATGATACAACAAAAAGGGGAAATAAACAAATGAGGAACAAAGAGCAGCCCAAGATCTGGTAAGTACTTTGAAACTAGCCAGCTTTTGACATACACTTAAGAAAAACATAAAAGTAATCCAGGATCTGGTAAGTACTTCGAAACTAACCAACCTTTGATATACTTTCAATAGAAAAACAATTAAACACAAGGGAAACACAAATGATAACAAAGAATGGTCTAAGATCTGGTAAGTACTTCGAAACTAGCCAGCTTTCAACACATTCTTAGGGAAACTTTCAGATAGTCTTTGGGGATTAAACTAGGACCAGGGCTCACCATATCTCCTTAGTTCATCTCTACTTAACATAAACTGAAAGTAACATTCAAGAATAATAATTAGCCTAGACAGTAGGAGGAGGGAATGCCAGCATTCCTAACTGTTAGAACTGAATTAAATAATTCCTAAACAACACAATTTGGAAGAAAACATTTAGATAAAGCTTATCATTCAGAGAAGGGTACTGATATACAATAAATCCTAACTCTATGCTTGTTGTTCTTTATCAGAGAATATGAATGAAGTGGAAATAGAAATAAAATAACAATTTACAATAAGAAAAACATCACCCTCGACATAGACCAGGATCCCATAAATCAGCTTGTATTGATGCTTCAAACCAGTTACATCTTTAATTCCAGTGTTTCAAGTTAGCAATCATCTTCACTTCTTAGCCTAACTATTCTATCACAATCAGAGCTTCAAGAGCCTTTGAACACTATTTACAATCAGAAGTTTCGAGCACAAGTATATTTCAAATTTCTGCAACCAACATTTTATCATCTTCTACAGAAGTATTTATAGAAGGAATGAGGAGGTGGGATCTAATAAAATATCTCCAAGGATCAATTAATACATATTAATGCTTCTCGGCCATTAAGGGGCTTAATTCAGAAGAGTAAAAATATTTCACTGTATTAATTGATTTACATTTAAGATTTAAGCTCGGTGGAAGCTTTTGTTGACTTTTAAGGCTCTGTGTCATGATATAATAACTCTGCTGATATTTTTTGCATTAAGTTCTTTTGGAAGAATTAACTATTTGGCTGCGCTGAGGAAAATATCTTTTCTCTGATCAATAACTTCGACCTCTGCTGAATGCTTTGAGGCAACAGGTGGCACTAGGTAGCTGAGAGGAATCAATTGGCCTCTGTCGTGGCGATGGAGGCCTTTCTGTCTAGAGATCTTTTGATTTTCTTTAATTGTGTTTTAATTTGGATGATTAGGCTTTTGATAATCAATCTTAGCTATAATCCCCAAACTGTCTTCAATCCTGTGTTCTGCTATGTTTTGTTCTTTAACACTGATACTCTTTTGCTTTATTCAATTCTCTGTGTCTTGTTGATGTGTAGTGTCGCACAGGGCTCATAGGGCATCAATGCCCATGAAACATTGACGAGACGTGGAGTTTGAACCCTGCGAATGGTTTCCTTTTATGAATCAAAGGCGCGGGAATCGTCATCCCTGGCCTTTATATTTTCTTTAATATAATGTGTTGTACATGTCCAGCCCATACATACAAAATTCTTGGCTTTCTTTGTCATTTTTGAAGCCTCTTAAACCCCCATCGTGGCCTTATACCTCCATATATTGTCTATACGTTATCCACCTTTTGCTTGGAGAATTACAACATTACAAGGCTAAAAATACGCGATTAAAGTTATATTGGGCCTAGCCCTGACGTCTAGAGCCCCTCTATTTGATTACCATGTAACCAGCTGCCCCTTAGAGCGTTTATCGCAAATCGCATCCATCGCATTTTCGTGTGTTATGCTCATTAGATCCATCGCAAATATTTGCAATGCGATCTAATCGCATCGCAAATATATGCGATGCGATCGTCTGATCGCGCCATCGCATTTTTCCTCATCGCACTTTCCGCCGATCGCATTTTCTCCCATCGCACTTTCTCTATTTGCAATTTTGCAATCCAGCTTGGGCCCACCATACAGTCTTTCCCCCCATCGCAATATCGCGAGCGCTCTTTTCTGTTTGGTGCCACTTTCCACCATCGCATTTTCTACCTTTGCGATTTTGCGATGCGCTTCCCGGGCCCCACCTCGTATGATCGCTCCCACCGCATTCCATTGCAATTCATCGTATTTCTTTGTATTTCCGTGTATAGTCAAACCTTTGCATTTTTCATTAAACCTTAATGAATCACCCTCCGTTGTGACCAGGTCCCACATCCACGGCTCTGCTCCATCGTTTTTTCCGTTTCCTTTTGTGATCCACTTAAGTGAAAACCTTTGGGCCTTTACACTAATATCATTTCTTCTGCCGCTTTTCACTATCCCACTCCTCCACGTCACCGCTCCACGTGTCAAATAAATTCCTCCTCTACCATTTATACATTCCGTTCATATGTCATGTTTCAGTGTTCACGTTATCAACCTCCACCCAGCCAATTCATCTTCACTCCCCTGTGTTTTTCACTGTTTTCCTTCATGCTTCCGTCATCTTATCACACCGCCTTGTCACCTAAGTCACCTCCACTGCATTCACTCTCCTGTGCATCTGTTTTCTTAACCAGGTTGGTGTATTTTGCAGGGTGCGGGAGGAAGAAAATCGCCATTAATTATCGCCTCCATTACAAAAGCCTAGGCCTCTTCCAAAGATAATTTTTCAGAGACAAATTTACGAAGGGAAGCCCCGGGGAGCTGTCGTGACATGACACTCATTAAAATAGCAAGGTTCAAAATCTATCCAAACCTCCAGAGCCATTCCAAACCAAGATTTTACGGATGAAAACATTAATGCAGCAGCAGCAAAATATTAATGAAGGAGCAATGAATTCAATGTCCGGCATGAAAGGTTTCAAATTCAAATTCAGGAATTTAAAGGCAGAGAGTATAATGTACAGGAAGCAATACTCTCAAGGTGTTACTTCGGCCGAGTTTTCTTCAGGAAAGTACAGAATGTTCGTGAAGATTTACCCCTATGTTGCGTTCCTGTAAAGATTTGTTCCAGTGCATTTATTTCAGCAGGCAGATCTCAAAGTACAAGATAATACCACCTAGTCATTTAACAGTATGGGCGCGAATGTTTCCGCCACTTTGTTTCAAATCAAATCATTAAATGTGCATCACCTACCTGGTTCTCTAGAGTTTTCTACCTCTCCTATAAAACTCCAGAAGAAAAACATTGTAAGGGTTCCAGATTTCTATCAGCAAACTGTGCAGTGAAAGGCTTTGTATACATCTTGTAAAGTTTTTGTATGAAGGCTCAGAGCCCGTAGGGTCTCAGTGAGGAGGAGTTATAAATGTAATGAGGATTCTGGTCTTTGGTATCCCACAGTATGTAATCTTTTCTTATGTGTTAATATAATATCTCATTTCATTGCATTTATCTTCTTGTATCATGTTCTAGAATGCGAGTGGCTCACTGATCTTAAGTAAGGATTCATCCTAGTTGGTGCCCATACTTGGATTAGTCAAGTGCTTTAAATAGGCCTAGTCATGATATATTGTTCCATGTTCATGTCATTCATATTTTCTGCTATATTAGTTACTTGAGGAGGGTGCTTTTAAAACGCCATTGTCATGTATGGATTCTTAGTTGGATAATCCCATATGTGGTTCTGTTGTGTATCTGGGTATCAGCCTCATGTTAACTAGTATCTCCTTCATGTTTTCCTCACTGCATCCACTTTCTGATATTTGATTTATGTGGCATACTATTTGAACTGGCCCTCTTTGCAGTAAGTTGTCTCTTAACTGTCTGATGCTTTTGTATTGGAGTTTTGCATGTTGTTCCTACATTATTCTTATCTTTGTATCAGCTTCTGAGAGAGTTTGGTTCCATTTAAACTAATTTCCTTGTTTTACAAGAGATAGTAAGAGAGCTTTTGGATTGACAACCCAAGATATATTATGAGCTCCTTGCTATGCTAAGATGTCCTAGGCATTGGTCTATAGCAACTCTACGCTGTCTCTAGGGGATGACAAAATTGTCTACAACATCTTTCTGGTGCCATTGTCGGGGAACGAATTCAATAAAATCATTTTCCCTGGGCCTCGACAAATCATATTCACTCTCTAATCAGGTGAGCACAGAGAGTTGAAGAGTTGCGTATCTCTCACCTTGGCGACTCCACTGTTCTTTATTTGATAAATCTATTGGTAGTCCTGGCACCTTGAAAGCCACATTTGAGGTCAGATTCCTCTAAGTTAAAGACATCCTCTGTATTTGACCCAGAGAAGATTATTCATAGAAGAAGTTGGAAAGAAAGACAATCAGCCCGTGCTGAAGTCCCTGAATATTCTGTAGAAGATCATCCATCCTCTTCTTCTCAGGAAATCCCAGTGGAAAATCCTGACTCCACTGAGGAAAATCCCGAATATTACTCAGATAGCCCACCCAGGGGAAGTGCTAGAACCAAAGATAACCCTCATCCTACCCCTGAGGCTGAAGAAGTTAAAGAAGTCACAGAAGTAGCTGCTGTTAACCGTGAACTTTTCCCATCTACACCTCAGGGTTCTGTGCAATTTATTCCCATTGTTATACATACTCCACTTCCTCCTCCTCCCCTTCCTTCATTTGTACCTCAGACCGTTGCACAACCCCCACTTCCTCCAATGGCTAATGTTCCAGCTTTCCTATTGAACAAATATGCTCCTTTAGCACTCCCACAAGTGCTGAATGATATGCCATAGGATTATTTGAAGATTCTGCCTAGATTTAATGGAGAAAATGAAATTGATGCTCAGAAACATCTTGAGACTTTCTGCTCCTTTGCAGAGAACCTTAATGTTGAACATTTGGATGTGGTCTTGAGATTGTTTGTGCAATCTTTGGATGGTGAGGCCAGAAAATGGTTCAAGACTTTGGGAAACCGTTCAGTGACCACCTGGGATGACATGGAGAATACTTTTCTCAGGAAATGGGGGGAAAAGAAAGATCATGGGATGTGTCTTACTGAGTTTAATACTCTGAAGAGGAAACACAATGAAGGGGTGTCGGAGTTTATTAAGAGATTTAATAAATTATATCTAAATCTCCCTGCAGATATGAAGCCTCATCAGAATGCTGCAAAAGTTGTTTTCACTGCAGCTTTTGACTCAGATTTCGGTTTCTCCCTCAGGGAGAGAAAGCCTGCCACCCTAGATGATGCTCAGTCAGATGCCCTGGAATTAGAAGCAAACTTCGCCTCCACTGGGAGATCAAAAGGAAAAGTTGAACAGGACACCAGGAGAAGAGGTAAGGAAGAAGTTTCTACCTCCAATCAAGACAAAGACATAGATAGAATTGAAGAAATGAGAAAAATGATCAAAAATCTGTCTAATAAGTTGGGTAAGCTCGAATTGGAGGCCAAGAGTTCAGCTCCCAAGAATTTTTATAATGCTCCAAACAGAGGATACAATCCTCAGTACAAGAGACCACCACTGCAGATATTGCCAAGAGAAGCAAAAGAGCAACCAGATCAGGTACCACACCCATTGTACCTGGAAGGTCCAGCAGATGACTTCACCGAAGATGCTGCTTATGAATTAGAAGACTCAAATCTTGCTTTTTTAAACAATGATGATATAGAATGCCCATTGCAAGAAGAAGAAGAAGCAGAGATTGATCATTATTGTAAACAATTTGTTGATTTCATGCAAGCACAATTCAATGTAAAATATGATCTCAGATCTTCAAGGAAGAGGACCCGAACTCAAGATCAAGAAGAGGAGCCACCTCAGAAGGAGGTACCTGCTTAGAAGGAATCATCAACAAAGAGAAACACAGAAAAAGGTAAGAGTCCTCTAAATACTCCCTTGCAGCCTAATGACCAGATTCCTTCTTCTTCAAAAGTAGTCAGTCCTCCTAATGATGAATCTGTGTCAAAAGAAATTAAATTTTCAGCTAAAAATAAAGAGTCAAAAGAAGTTGTGATAGAAAAGCCCCCTCCTGCTTTTAGTTTGCAAAAAGAACTTGAGAAAATTAAAATTCCAGTCCCCTTGACCGAGCTGCTAAAACAACCTGCATATCAGTCTCAAGTTACTTCTTTTATGCTCCCTCCTGAAATATCAATTGTGCCTGATAGTTTAAACCTTCAAGAAGAAAGACCCATGTTAGTATTTGGCCCACATGTTGAGGAAATAGATCCTTCTACTCCTCCTTTTTATGTGTCTCTAGTTATTCATGACCTGATGTTACACAATTGTATGTTAGATTCTGGGGCTTCCCATAATCTTATGCCTCTATCCATCATGGAACAACTAGGACTACAAATCACACTCCCATATAAAGACCTTTATTCATTTGATTCCAAAAGAGTCAAATGCTTGGGGATGATTAAATATTTAGTGGTCAATTTGGCCCAAATTCCAGCACAGAGTGTGGTCATGGACATTGTGGTGGCTGATATCCCAGCCCGCTTTGGCATGTTGCTGTCAAGGTCCTGGGGTACAAAAATTGGTGGGTCAATTAAGATGGATTTAACATATGCTACCATCCCAGTTTTTGGTGGACAGGAGAGGAGGTTATACAGAGAGACTAAATTTGTCAAGGTAGTTACTAAGGCTGATAACTCTGAAAATTCACCAGTCTATAGTAAAGAAGGAGATTTTTCATGCTTTATGCTAGAAGAAGATAAAAATTATGTGCATGAATCCTCCTTCAAAATTAAGGATGAGCAGCCTTCAGAAAATTATGAAGCTGGAATCTGGACTTTACATTTTGATGGGGCAAATTCAAGAGAAGGAAATGGAGCTGGGGTGTTATTAATCTCTCCTACAGGAAAATGGGTCCCACTGTCCTTTAAATTGGAATATGAGGCTACCAATAATGTAGCTGAATATGAAGCACTTTTATTGGGATTGCAAACAGCCAGAAACATGGGCATACAAAGTTTGAAAGTCATGGGAGACTCGGAGCTGGTGGTCAGACAAGTCAGAAGTCAATGTCAAACCAAGCATCCTCGCCTGAGAGCCTACAAAAATGAAGTATGGGACATGGTGGAAAATTTCTTCTCAGCTTTTAATATACATTTCATGCCTCGGGAGCAGAACAGAATGGCAGATTCTCTTACTGTGGTTGCTAGCACATTTCGTCCTCCACATAATCCTCTTTTGAGGTATGAAATTGAAGTACGATACAGACCATCAATCCCAGATAATGTTAAACATTGGCAGGTATTTGAAGATGATGAACAAATGAAGAGATTCTTGGAGACAGTGGGAGAATTCTCAAATATGGAGATTGATGATAATGAAGAAGAGGAAGCTGAAAATGTTGTAGAAAACAAATGGGAAGAAAAAATAGCAGGCAATAAAGTGCTGCAGCTAAAAGGAAATATCATACCTAGAGGGCTAGTGCCCCTAGAAATATTATTTGATAAAAATGATGTTCCATTGCAGCATAATAAAATAGTAGAAGAAAATCAAGTAGAAGACTTGAATTTGGGCACTGATGCTGAGCCCAAAATTGTAAGATTATCTAAGAAGGTTTCAGAGGAATACAAAAGAAAATATTTGAAATTATTTCAGTTATATAAGGATGTATTTGCATGGTCTTATCAAGACCTTAAAACTTTTGATGTTGATATAATGCAGCATAAAATTCCTTTGAGAGAAGATGCAAAGCCTTATAAGCAGAAGCTCAGGCAGATAAATCCTCTGATGCTTCCCTCTATTGAAAAAGAAATCAAGAAGCTGTTGAAGGCCAAAATAATTGTGCCACTGAGATACTCAGAATGGGTAGCAAACCTTGTTCCTGTTCGAAAGAAAAATGGAGAAATAAGGTTGTGTGTAGATTTCAGAAACTTAAATCGAGCATCTTTAAAAGATAATTATCCGTTGCCCAAGATGGACCACATTTTGCAGAAAGTGGTCGGAGCCTCCAGAATGTCAATGATGGATGGGTTTTCTGGTTATAATCAGGTAGCTGTGTTCCTAGAGGATCAGAAGAAAACTGCGTTTACAACACCATGGGGAACATTTATGTATGCCGGGATGCCATTTGGATTAATTAATGCAGGAGCTACTTTTTAGAGGGAAATGGACATAGCCTTTGTTGGAGAGAAGGACAAGTTTCTGGTGGTATATCTGGATGATATCATAGTATTTTCAAAGGATGATACTGAACACATTTAGCACTTGCAGAGAACCTTTGAAAAATGTACAAGGTATGGTTTTTCCCTCAATCCTCAAAAATCTTTATTTGCATTAGATGAGGGAAAACTCTTAGGGAACATTGTAACTAAAGATGGTGTGAAAATAGACCCTAAGAGAGTTGAAGTTATAAACAGTATTCCTTTACCCAGGAATAAGAAGGAAGTGCAGGTATTTCTAGGCCGAATCAATTTTCTGAGAAGGTTTATTCCTAACTATGCTGAGATAGTTAGGCATATAACTGATATGTTGAAAAAGAATAACGAAGTAAAATGGTCTCAGGAACCTAGAGATGCATTTACAAGGATAAAACATGCATTTGCTGAAGCTCATGTGCTAGCTGGGCCAGATTATACAAATCCATTTATAATATTTTCATTTGCTTCACCCCATACAGTAGCAGGAGTCTTATTACAGAAAAATGAAGATGGATATGAGCAGCCCATAGCCTTTTTCAGTCAGGTATTACATGATGCAGAATTGAAATACAATATATTGGAGAAGCAGGCATATGCCCTAGTGAAATCCCTCAAGGCTTTTAGAATGTATGTTTTGCAGTCTCAAATCACTACCTATGTCCCTACAACAACTGTCAAAGATATCCTCGTTCAAGGAGATAGTGAAGGCAAAAGAGGAAGATGAATTGCAAAAATACAGGAATATGATTTAGACATAAGGCCCACTAAGCTAGTTAAAGGCCAGGGGCTAGCCAAAATTTTGTCTGAATTAAATCATCAGGCTTTAGGTATAAACTTGTCTATGATAGCAAATAAAGAGCTTGAGAAAGGAGAAGAGCAGCATGGACTAGAGATGGCCACTCAAAAGATACACATAAAATATCTCACTAGTCCTTGGTACAAAGAAATAGTTGAATATCTTTTAACACTCAGTTGTCCTCCAAGTTGTGATAAGATAAAATACAGAGCTGTAAGAATGAAATCACAGAAGTATATAGTTTTTAATGGTAAGTTATATTGGAGAGATCCTTCAGGCATACTATTATTGTGCCTCACAGAGGATGAAGTAGAAAACATAATGATAGAATTTCATGAAGGAATCTGTGGAGGACATTACAGCTGGAGAGCTACAGCTCATAAAGTTCTGAAGGCTGGTTTCTATTGGCCAAAATTATTTGGAGATGTTTTTTATTGGGTTATAGCATGTGATAAGTGTCAAAAATTTGCTGAGAGACAAAAGCTGCCTGCTCTGCCCCTAATTCCAGTTCATGTAAATGAACCATTCCAGCAATGGGTATTAGATTTTATTGGAGAAATACATCCCCCTTCAAGTGGCCAACACAAATGGATATTAATAGCTACAGATTACTTTAAAAAATGGGTGGAAGCCATACCTACAAGAAATGCTACAGATGTTGTAGTCATCAAATTCATGGAAGAGAACATCATATCCAGGTTTGGCTGTCCAGCTAGAATTGTAACTGATAATGCACAGGCCTTCAAGTCCAATAAATTTGTAAATTTCTGCCAGCAATATAATATTTCATTAAATCACTCCACATCTTACTATCCACAGGGGAATGGCTTGGCAGAATCTTCCAACAAAACTCTGGTGAGGGCCTTGAAGAAAACCATAAATGAGAATCAGAAAAATTGGGATTCCCAATTAAAGTTTTCTATGTGGGAAAACAGAATAACTAGCAAGAGAGCAACAGGGAAATCTCCCTATGAATTGGTGTATGGGCGAGCAGCTGTGTTTCCTGTGCAATTGGCTTTGCCAGTGGCACATTTCATGCCGGAAAGTCAAGAAGAACCAAATGATATGGTTAGAAGAATTAATCAACTGGTAGAATTAGAGGAAACACGAGACCAGGTGAATCAGAGGTTAGCAGAATATCAAGAGAAAATGAAAAATGTTTTTGATCGCCATACAAAAGATAGAAAATTTCAGATTGGAGACCTGGTTCTCAGATGGGATGTCAGAAGGGCCGAAAAGGGAAAACATGGCAAATTTGATCCACTATGGTTCATTCCATTTAAAGTTGCAGGACAAATGGGGAATAACACATTCGTGTTAGAAAATTTACAGGGTGATCTGCTTGACAACCCTGTCAATGGCCAGTTCCTCAAGCCCTACTTTCAATACTGATCCAGACTGGGAACGCCTGCTGTAACATATTGTATAGATTTAAGTTTTGATTCAGTTTTTTTTTTAATAAGGGACGAGGGCTGACAAATTACCAGAAGAAACGCAGGGGGATTGAAGAACAGAATGTGCATACAGAATGGTCTGAGATCTACATGTTCTCGACATGTCCAAGGATGAACATGCCGTCCCCAGATGGAGCCGATGTTGTACATGTCAGCCCATACATACAAATTCTTGGCCTGCTGTCATTTTTGAATCCTCTTAAAACCCCCGTCGTGGCTTTAGACCTCCATATATTGTCTATCGTTATCTTGCCCGCCCAGAAATTACACTGTACAAAGGCTAAAAATCTGTGATTAAAGTTATATCGAGCCTAGCCCCTGAGGTCTCAGCCCCGCACCTCCTTTCATCCATGTAATCAAGCGCTGTGACTGAGCGCTGCCCCTTAGAGCGTTTATCGCAAATCGCATCCATCGCAGATCGCATTTTCATTGTTTATGACCGTTTGATCCGTCGCAATTATTTGCGACGCGATCGATCGCGCCATCGTACTTTCCCCCCATCGCATTTCCCCATCGCATTTTTCTGCCCTTTGCAACCCCGCTCCATCGCAATATCGCGAGCGCTCTTTTCTGTTTGGTGCCACTTTCCACCATCGCATTTTCTACCTTTGCGATTTTGCGATGCGCTTCCCGGGCCCCACCTCGTACGATCGCTCCCACCGCGTTCCATTGCAATTCATCGTATTTCTTTGTATTTCCTTGTATAGTCAAACCTTTGCATTTTTCATTAAACCTTAATGAATCACCCTCCGTTGTGACCAGGTCCCACATCCACGGCTCTGCTCCATCGTTTTTTCCGTTTCCTTTTGTGATCCACTTAAGTGAAAACCTTTGGGCCTTTACACTAATATCATTTCTTCTGCCGCTTTTCACTATCCCACTCCTCCACGTCACCGCTCCACGTGTCAAATAAATTCCTCCTCTACCATTTATACATTCCGTTCATATGTCATGTTTCAGTGTTCACGTTATCAACCTCCACCCAGCCAATTCATCTTCACTCCCCTGTGTTTTTCACTGTTTTCCTTCATGCTTCCGTCATCTTATCACACCGCCTTGTCACCTAAGTCACCTCCACTGCATTCACTCTCCTGTGCATCTGTTTTCTTAACCAGGTTGGTGTATTTTGCAGGGTGCGGGAGGAAGAAAATCGCCATTAATTATCGCCTCCATTACAAAAGCCTAGGCCTCTTCCAAAGATAATTTTTCAGAGACAAATTTACGAAGGGAAGCCCCGGGGAGCTGTCGTGACATGACACTCATTAAAATAGCAAGGTTCAAAATCTATCCAAACCTCCAGAGCCATTCCAAACCAAGATTTTACGGATGAAAACATTAATGCAGCAGCAGCAAAATATTAATGAAGGAGCAATGAATTCAATGTCCGGCATGAAAGGTTTCAAATTCAAATTCAGGCATTTAAAGGCAGAAAGTATAATGTACAGGAAGAAATACTCTCAAGGTGTTACTTCGGCCAAGTTTTCTTCAGGAAAGTACAGAATTTTCGTGAATATTTACCCCTATGCTGCGTTCCTGAAAATATTTGTTCCAGTGCATTTATTTCAGCAGGCAGATCTCAAAGTACAAGATAATACCACCTAGTCATTTAACAGTATGGGCACGAATGTTTCCGCCACTTTGTTTCAAATCAAATCATTAAATGTGCATCACCTACCTGGTTCTCTAGAGTTTTCTACCTCTCCTATAAAACTCCAGAAGAAAAACATTGTAAGGGTTCCAAATTTCGATCAGCAAACTGTGCAGTGAAAGGCTTTGTATACATCTTGTAAAGTTTCTGTATGAAGGCTCAGAGCCTGTAGGGTCTCAGTGAGGAGGAGTTATAACTGTAATGAGGATTCTGGTCTTTGGTATCCCACAGTATGTAATATTTTCTTATGTGTTAATATAATATCTCATTTCATTGCATTTATCTTCTTGTATCATGTTCTAGAATGTGAGTGGCTCACTGATCTTAAGTAAGGATTCATCCTAGTTGGTGCCCATACTTGGATTAGTCAAGCGCTTTAAATAGGCCTAGTCATGATATACTATTACATGTTCATGTCATTCATATTTTCTGCTATATTAGTTACTTGAGGAGGGTGCTTTTAAAACACCATTGTCATGTATGGATTTTTAGTTGGATAAGCCCATATGTCGTTCTGTTGTGTATCTAGGTATCAGCCTCATGTTAACTAGTATCTCCTTCATGTTTTCCTCACTGCATCCACTTTCTGATATTTGATTTCTGTGGCATACTATTTGAACTGGCCCTCTTTGCAGTAAGCTGTCTCTTAACTGTCTGATGCTTTTGTATTGGAGTTTTTCTTGCTGTTCCTACATTATTCTCTTCTTTGTATCAGCTTCTGAGAGAGTTTGGTTCCATTTAAACTAATTTCCTTGTTTTAAAATAGATAATAAGAGAGCTTTTGGATTGACACCCAAGCTATATTTTATGTTCTCTTGCTATGATAAGATGTCCTAGGCACTGGTCTATGGCAACTCTAGACTGTCTCTAGGGGATGACAAAATTGTCTACAACAAGTCCATTACAAGATGAATCATTAAGCACAGTAGCTAAGCATGAGTTAGATAGGACTTAGTTAGTCATTAATTCAACATGTGTGCTCTCATTAGTTTCCTTTTCTGCAATTCAATTCAGTAATCTAGACTATGAATGCCACTTATTTTAACTTCCTTTTCTCGCATTAGCATAAGTGTGAATATTTCTTTCTTGCAAATGCATACAATATTTAGATGAATTAGTGTAATGTAGAGTAGTTTCTTTCCTTTTCAATAGAGTAATGGTTGTGATCTATTTTTAGCCTTTATAAGTGTGACAGGCTTCCTTTCATAGATTAACCCTATTTACTAACACCTCATTGTAGAACTAAGATCAGGAAGGCATGAGAAGAGTTGATCTGTTGTGCATATAGCACTGTCACCTCCAATTTTGTACAAACCCTGAGTTGATAAAGTAAATTTTAGTAGCCTCTAGGTCTTTCATCACTCTTGGTGCAATACCAGGGATCGCCAACTTTTGGCATCGTTGCTTGAGAGGTGTCTAAGTGGATGTTTTATTTTGCTTAAGAATTATTTTCTGCTTTATATTTTACATTTAGTTCTAATATTGAAAAACAAAAAAATAGTTTAACTTTCATGGCTCGTAGGAGTAGGGACAACCAAGGAAAATTATTACCAAAAGCCCCAACATCCCCACATAGCCGCCCTTCACTCTTCTTCAGTGACTGTGAGGTAGAACACCCTCTAGGTGAACCACTTGAAAACTTTGAAGAACCTACTAGAGAAGAAGAGGAAATTGCTTCACCATAGGAACCATCTTCACCAATTCAATACATGGCTCAATCTAGGGCTCCAGGAGTATTTCCCATTAGAAAAGTTGATGAAGAAACTAGAATGAAGAACATTAGTCCCTCAACCCTTCCACATTTCCATGGATTTACTTCTAAGGATCCTAACACCTTCATGTTTGAGTTTGTTGTTGTTTTTAGTAGTTATGACTATGCCTGAGATGACCAAAATTTGAAATTCTCCCCATCCACCCTCAAGGATGCAACCTTGCACTGGTTCATGGGTATGCCTAGGAACAATATCACTACCTGGGCACAGATGCAAGAATCCTTAAACAAAAAATACAGAGACTATTTAAGGTCCAAAGATACCAAGGATGATACATTTAGGATGACTCTATGACCTGATGAATCCCTAGAGGATTATGAAGAAAGATTCCACCTGAATTATAAAATATCCAACTACACCCTTGATCCCATATCACTCAAATTGGTACTTCTCTGAGGGATCAAGGAAGGCGTGATAGCTTTTTAGTCAATTTAGTGTCCTAAATTGCTAACATAAATTATCGACCAGGGCTAGTAAACTGATGAAGTGTGGTGCACTATATGTGCCTAACTGTCCCTTTTCTTACTTCGTTGTTTTAATGTTTTATTGTTGTTTTGGGGATTTATGTTTTGATCCTTAGTGTTATATTCTAAACTATAAAGATGAGATTAAATCTATTTAAAAAGGAAGGAAAAGAAAATTCTATCAAATGAATTAAAGCAAAGTTTTATTTGTAAGTTTTTGGAGTCTATTTTCTAATTAAGAAATGATGAAAACAAGAAATCATAATCCATGGATATTGTAGCGTAATTGAAGATTCAAGAAATGAAAACAATTAATAACTCAAAACATTACAACTGAATCTTATTCCTTCAATCAAAGTTTATTGGAATAGTTTTGAAAGAGAATAATTGTAGTGTAATGAGGATCTCCTATGACATAAAATAAAATGCTAGACAATCATTGTACTTATAAGTCACTCGTTATTATTCAATAAACTGAACCCAGGGAAACACAATGACTGTGAACTAAGAAAGCAAATGACATGAAATGAAATGCTGGACAATTATTGCACTTGTAAGTCACTCGTTATTATTCAATAAACTGAACCCAGGGAAACACAATAATTGTAAACTAAAAACAAAAAGTAAAGAAATATTCTAAAACATAAATTAAAATGACTTAGCTATAAAACACATGAAACCTCCTTAGCAGCAGGGGCCCTCTGCTACCAATTTAGTGAATTCCTTAGCTCCTTGAAGATGTGATC